>APFE031651162.1:22906-38402 GCA_000404065.3 Pinus taeda
GAAACAACAGGTAGATCAACATTGTAGTGAAAAATGTTTTGATGTAGGTGATTGGGTAATTTTACTACTACATCTCAAGCAAGCTATTTATGAGAAGGAAATGTTGGCAATACTATATGCACTTAAGAAATGGCGACCTTACCGAATGGGAAGACACTTCAAGGTAAAAATGGACCATGATACCTTAAATACCTTTTAAAACAACTATTATCTTTAGAAGAACAAAAAAAATGGGTCACAAATATGCTGGGTTATGACTTTGACATCATCTATAGAAAAGGGAAGCAAAATTTTGTTGCAGATGCACTCTCAAGAAAGCATGAGGATGTGGAGGCATTGTTTTGTGCTATTTCTATCATCCAACCAGATTGGATAAACGAAGAAAGGGATGAATGGAAGAAGGACGAAGAAGTATGGCCACTCATTCAAAAGTTACATAATATTCCAATTCAAACAATATTTCCAGAACTTGAAGAGGAAGGAAAAATCAAATTGGAACCTGGAGCAGTCATAGAAACAAGAACTCGACAGCTATGAAATCAAACAATTTCAGAGTATCTCATCAAGTGGAATAACTTACCCGCCGAATATTCCACATGGGAGAATAAGAATTTTATACAGAAGCATCAAGAACTACTCAAGCATTGAGGACAACACTTTTTGAAGGAGAGGGGCGTGATAGGGCCCTATATTACTAGTGTAACCCCTTATTATTACTAGTACAACCCCCTTATTATATTGTTGTACCCATGTAGTCCCCATATTGTTACTATTGTGCCCCATAGAAGCCCACTATTGTTAATATTGTGCCCTTACATTATTATTGTTATGTCGGCTCTGATTACATTATGACCCCTTAGACTCCTATATATAGAAAGGAGGTATTTTCATTTGTATCATCAAAGAATCATTCATTTGTGTAATGTAAAGGAGGTTTCCCCCTTGGAGAGGATGAATTCTAAGGTGTTGATCTATCTTTTCTATATTTTTGTGAGTTGGTTTCATAACATGGAACCTAGTGCATGCCGAGAAACTAGGAGTCAAAAGTGAATTGATTTCCACTAAGAGGTGCAATAGTACTAACTTGAAGAAGTACAATCTCACTGTCAACAAAGAGTGCACAATATTTATTTGCAAAGTATTCCCTTACATTATCACTAGGAACTACATAATCGTTGTTGGCAATAACTAAACAGTGAATAAGCAAGGATTGTGCACTCAATGTGAGCAAGGATTACGTAGTCACTGTGATCAAGGATTGCACAGTCACTGTGGGAAAGGATTGTGCAATGAATTTCTCTAAGAACTGTGCAATGACTATCTCTCAACAAGATATTCATTATATTTCTTGCTTAGAATAAGTGTGCTTGTGAAGACATCAAGAGTTGGGCATGTGAAAGAAATTAATTGTGACACTTAGAATTCCTAAATGAAGACTTGAACACTTAAACATCATGACCAAGCATGACATTA
The DNA here is from genome assembly GCA_000404065.3 of Pinus taeda. Lineage (NCBI taxonomy): Eukaryota > Viridiplantae > Streptophyta > Pinopsida > Pinales > Pinaceae > Pinus > Pinus taeda. Next base: position 24,380 of record APFE031651162.1, read on the forward strand.
ATGAATTTAAATGAAATATGACATGATCATAAGGAGGCTCCAAAATTTGGACCTAGGCAAAATTTTGGAGGGGATTGTAGAAGCCCCAACAAGTTCCTACAAAGAGTTATAAGAATAGGTTTTATGGTTTTCTCCCAAAAGTGTTTCCATGTAAATCTTGTGTTCCATGTTTTGTAGCTGATATATCTCATATGTGATTGTTTTATTATGCTTCATGAATGTTTAAAAAAGTAAAAAATGTCTTGTACTGATTCACAAACCCCTCCCCCCACCAACCAAAGCATAAGTATATGCTCAATAATTGCTATCAGAGTATGTTCCTTCAAAAATAGTATAGCCACTTGAAGGTAGATCTCAGAAGTAAACATGGATAGTAAAGAAGGTTTCCACACAAACAAAGCTCCATTGTTTGATGGAACAAATTATGCATTTTGGAGTAGAAGATTGCAGACTTATCTAATGGCTCTCGGCTTTAACATTTGGCAATCTGTTGTGACTAGTTATATAGCTCTAACAATTCCACCAATAGATTATGTCAGAAACAAGGTTAATGAGAATAATGAAAAAAACAGAAATGCAATCTTTTGTGGTCTATCAGAATCCTAGTTTTTCAAGGTGATGCTTTGTGAACCAAAAAAATTAATCTAGGAAAAAATCCAAACTCATAGAATTCAGTTCAAGAGTTTGACAATGGAAGACAAAGAAAATGTTGCAACTTATCTCCTTCATGTAGAAAAATTTATTAGTACTATCAGAAGACTTAGTGAAATTATTGAAGAACCGATGATTGTACAAAAGGTGCTAAGGTCACTCCCCTTAATATTTGATGCTAATGTTTCAATTATTGAACAAATGAAGGATCTTGATAAATTTATGATGGATTAGTTGCACATGAATCTCACAACATATGAAATGAGGACCAAGAAAGAGAAGCCATAGAAGAGAAAAGCAACCTTCAAAGCTTCGAACAAGATGAAGAACATAGAGCATGAATCAAGTGATATCTCAAAAAATGATTGAAACATAGAGGAAGCATGATGTGAGAAAATTTAAAAGGGGATATGGAAATTACAAATGTAATTTTCCCTTGAAATGCTTTAATTGTGGGAAAGTGGGACATTTTGTAGCTAAGTGTCCATATGCAAAATATGAAAGTAGTGATAATGAGTAAGATCATAACACAAAGAAAAGGAGCAAACATCATAATGATAAGAAGAACCACAAATATGGAAATCATGAAAAGAAGAATAAATCTTATAATCTAAAGAATAATCTCTACTCAAAAGGGGTTAGTGACTTATTTGAGGAGAGTGGCAACAATAATTTCAAGAGGGATAGAGAGGAAAATCTCTTCATGATAATAAAAACAGAGATTTATGTCTTTGTAAATGAATAAAAAGGGAAAGAAATAATGGATTTTTAAGAAGAGGAAAATTTTGAAATAGTCAGGGAGTTGTATTTGGAAATAGAACTCATTTGTGCCTTAAGTGAAATAAAGAAGCTTAAGAAGAAGAATTTGAAGTGAAAGGAAAAGTTGTAGAAATATGAAGAATATAATTATGATGCAAAAGAAAACATGTCAAAAAGCCTTGAAGAATAGAGAATATTGTTATCATCCTAAATATTTAACTAGAAGAGGAAAAATGGACCAAATAAGTGGTGAGAATCCAACTGAAGGAAAGTGAAAAATTTGTAAGAAACTAGGAGATGGAATTGTTTCCTTAAGGGAGGAACTAGAGAAAACAACCACTCAATTTAATAGAAGCTTGAAGCTTGAAAATAGTTTTGAAATATTAGAAGATATCATCAACTTTCAAAGGTCACCATTCATTAAGGTTGGTCTTATAAATAATATAAATTAAAGGAGTCCTAAAGAAGATTTAAATTCTCAGGCTATAAATCCACCGAGAAAATTAAATAAAGGAAAATCTAAAAGCTATAATGTATTTCTCAAAAGCTGCATAAAACATAAGTGCAACATAAAGAAATAAAATGAAGTCTTGCAACATTACCTTTCTCATAAGCACACCATTAATGAATTTAGGTCTTTTCCATCAAGGTTTCCTAATGCAACTTGGTAGAAAACTCCTTCTTTAGTTATTTTTTTGTTGTAATCACATTGTTCATAAAGAAATTATTATAGAGAACATGCACGAAATAATTCAATTAGAAACTATAATTCATTTCCCCCCTTATTTGATTACAATGTTGTACATTATAAGTGTAACAACTATGGGCACATGCACATTTATGTAGAAGTGGAACTATAGAATTTCCTCGACAAAACATGGAATAAAAAGAAAATGGAGCAATAAGAACTAAAGAAGGAGAAACATATGCTTGTACAAACTACACTTCATGCCCAAAACAAAGGGAACCAATGGTACATTTACGGGGGATGCTCAAGCCACCTGACAAGTGAAAAAAGTAAGGTTATCACTTTTAAAAATGTTAATAAAGGTATTGTGACATTTGGATGTAATTATAATACAAGGATAGATGGAAAAGGTACCCTTAGTCTCAATAATGGAAAGACTAAAATAAAAAATGTCTTATATGTTTAAGGTTTGAAACAAAATCATATTAGTGTAAGTAAAATGTGTGATCAATGACATACTCTGAAATTTCATTCTCAAGGTTGTGAGATAAGGAAGGTAGACATAAGAAAATTAGTTGCATAAGCAAATATGAAATCAAGTAACCTATATATCCTCAATGATATCAAGGGAGAAAAATGCTATATGGGAAAACTAAATGAATATTGGTTATGGCATAGAAGCATGGACCATATGGTGAAAATCAAAACTAAACAAGAAATGAGAGACATGCCAAATACCATACAACCTTCAAACATTATTTGCAATGCTAGCATGGGAATCAAATAAGAAAAAACATCAAGAAAAAGGAGTACTAGAAAATGAAGCCATTGGAACTCAAACATATGGGTATTTGTGGGCCTACACGAATACAAAATCTACAAGGTGAAAATTACTTCATATTGTTTATTGATGATTAATCAAGAATGTCGTGGCTTGTGTTCCTCAAAGAAAAATCAGAAGAATTTGAGAAGTTTAAAGTTTTGAAATCCTTGGTTGAGAATTAAACGATTTAATGAAAATTAAACTAATTAAAATATTAAAGTGGTTGAGATCAGATTGAGGAGGTGAATTTATCTCTAATGAATTTGAATATTTTTGTGATCTTTATGGAATAAAGAGACATTTTTCAGCTACAAGAACTCCAATACATAATGACATAGTAGAAAAGAATAATCAAACCATATAAGAGATGGCTAGAAAAATGTTAAATGAAGAAAATCTATCATGTTTTGGAGAGTGTCAATAAACACCATGTCTACATTCTAAATAGAGGGAAAACACCTTATGAACTATGAAAGGGTAGACCAAAAATAGTAAAATACTGTAAAGATTTTGGGAACAATTGTTACATAGAGAGAGATAATGAGTATTTGGGAAAATTTAACTCGAGCACTGATGAAGGTATGTTTTTATTCATAAAAAATAAAGGATTATAGATGTTCAAATAAATGATTGTACAAAATTGTAGAAACCACAAATGTGGAAGTGAATGAAGAAATACATTAGAAGGAGAAATCATAAACAAATGTGTTAGAAAATGTAACTAGGTTCTATCTTCATAATGGTATTTGCACTTATATCATTGTATATTTTATGTAAAAGAAAAATAATAAAAAAGAATAAAAGGCATTATTATTATTATATTATTATTATATTAGATAAGCATGTTCTTCATGCTTCTATGATTTGTTGAGTCAAAGAGTCAAATTCCTATTTGGACCAATTGTGAAGAAAAAGGAAACATAATTTTAAAATATGTAATTTTGATGAAGAACCCCTCTAGATGCCAAGTTGGCTATGCCCCAAAGGTCACTATATTTGCACCCCTTTGGACAATATAAATAGAGAGTGATTTAAGCTCATTGGACATACACAATTCACATGATTTGTTCTAAAATTTCGTAGAAGAAGGAGGGCCGATGTCAGAGATGGAAGAAGAGTTTCTCTTGAAGTTTGATTTGTGGAATTTATACCTCATCATATCTATTGTTGAATATTTATTGTTGGTCTCTTGTTGATGGATTTTCTATGAAGAAAGGAGGGTTTGACTTGGAATCTAGACTTTGAAGTCTTTCTTGTTGCAAAGTGTAACTAGGTTTGGTCTTCATAATGACATGTGTAATTGTGATCTTATGTAATTTATGAAAAGAAGAAAAATAAAATTATTATTGTAATTCTTGTCTCATGGGTTTAATGAGCAAGGAATTTTATTTTTAGTAATCACTCCCATTGTGAGCCTTTAGGTTTTGTCATCTAGTCATAAAATTAAAATTGAGTCAATGTCATGTATAAATGACCCTTCCTAGGTATGTTACATTTTTTATGATTCATTAGATAAGTAAAAATAGCCCTCCAAGACAAGAAAACGAATCTCCCTTCAAGTCAGCTTCAAAAAGGATTAATAACATCTCTCCAAATGACACATTGGCCTAGTTGGATGACAAGTCAACTTATTATGATGGTAAACAACTATAAATAGGCCACTCAGCCTCATTTCAGAGCATAATGTTTTGGTGAATCAAGTCTGAAGTTAAGTAGTGCGAAGGTGATAAAGAAGAAGCCCTCTAACCGGTGAGGAGAGTGGAAGAAAGAGAGAGGTGTTTCAACACTATTTTGGGATTGTTTTTGTCTAAGTAATATCCACATGTGCGAAGTTGTAGACCTATATATTGCAATGAGGCCGAGATAGTTACAATCATATAAAGGTAACCAAGTTGGGTGAAGGACATGTCAAAGGGAATCCAAATTAAAAGGAAAGAGTCTGTTTATAAAGAGAGGCTAGTTAATGTTCAAATTTGGTCATCTATACAAACCAGGGTTTCTGATTTGGAACCAAAAATTGCAGACCGAAATCAGGGGGTCAAAATTATGAAAGAAAGTCGAGAAGAAGAAGAATCAAATGGTTTGACTATCTTTGACTCAAGAAAGAGGAAAAGGGCTGTGTGTCTTGGACTTGGAGTGGAAAATAGGTCAAGGGTATTGGTCTTGGTATTCATTAATTGGAATTTCTGTAAGAAGGAGAATTTGTTCAGGTTTTCCTCTCAAGTGGGAGAGATTTTGGCCCTAGATGATATCCTATATTTTGTGTCTCTTGTCCCTTTATGATTTATGCATTGGTAATTGTTTGATGATGAGGAATACTAATAATATAAGTACGAGAAGATCCTAATCTAAGAATTAAAAAACACTCACAAGTAGTTACTAATAAAAGAGAAATCACTTTATCCCATTGCCCTAGATTTATCAACATGGTATCAGAGCTGAGGTGACAAAGTCAAGGAAGGGCATCTTATCATGAGACACATAGGGACACTCAAAGATCAAATCTCGAGGAAGGCATGAAAGCGAAGATCATCTAGAGGTAAATATAAACAAAAAAAACATCATTAGGAAGTCATCATTGATCTTCATCAATATGACTTCACCATCAAAAGGGATCTCTCTCTCTATGAGATTAAGGATCATTAGTGAAGAAACTATATTCATCAAAGATAATTTTTTTATTCTCTATATCTTCATCAATGTCACGGAAGCAACAAGGAGCAAGAGCATCCTATCAAGTAAGTATATTTATTTCCACATATGAATCTATCAATATGTCGTTTTGTAAAGAAATAAACCAATTGATTGGGGCTTCAAACTATCTTGCATGGAAGAAAATGACATATTTGAATCTCATTGAAAATGAGGTTATGGAACATGTCAAAGGATAATCACTAAACCAAGGCAAGAAGATTCTCAAGCTATTTACAAGTATATGAAAGGAGAAGTTAGGGTTGAAAGGATTCTCATAGAATCCATCAAGTATCCCCTCATACCATATCTATCTAAACTCAAAACTTCAAAAGAAATCTATGAAAAATGGTAGAGTTATATTTGGTAAGCACTGCTAGAGAATTCATCTCATTAAGGAAAGAAATATACAAGCTGAAGATGTCAAGGGAATATGGAATAACATCATACTTTATGAGGATATCTGAAATCTGGGATCAACTACAAGATATGGGAGAAGTCATGTCTGAGAGAGAAATAACTACAATGGTACTAAATTCACTACTAGAAGATTAGGGTAAATTTACTTCAAGTATTTATGGGAAGAAATAAGCTATTACATTCCAAGATCTATGGTCACTGTGCAAGATTGAATAGACTAAAATCAAAATTTGATATGGGAGAAAGTGAGCAAGATTAGGCATATGATGTAATGACAAAAAGAAAAGGATAGTTTGGAATTTTTTTTCCTCAGAAAAATAAGAAGAACATGGCTGAAATACAATGCTATGGGTGTCAAGAATATGGGCACTATAGGAGAGATTGTTTTAAGCTCAATAAGGACAGTAACAAAAGAGGAAGAGAAGAAGCCCACATCACCGAGGAAGTGGAGGAAGCTGCAAATAATAAATCCAAGAAGGAGGAAGTAATATATCTCCATTATTGAGATAGTCTTCCTCACAAAATTTATTTTCAAGTTCCTAAGTCTTCAATGTAATACATGGCTATTATGATTCACTAAGTAAAATAATGGGATGCATCAAGGCATCATAGATGCATTGAAAACAAGAGCTTGAGACATCATCATAGAAAAGCATGAAATATGGTTAGAATAAGTCAAGGATATATCTCTTGGTAATCTCATTGAAAACATAAGTGGCAAGGTAATCTAGTACAAGGATTATCATACATATGTCAAAAGGAAACATATGATGATGGGGATACTTTATATCCTCAAGATTCTCTGATGGAATCTTCATTGAAAGGTTCACCTATCATGAGGGGAAGCAACTGTTTCATTAATAATTCCAAACAAGTGGAATTCATGGGATGATAGTATGATGACATAAAAGGAGAAGAAAATCAAGGTATTGAAGCTATTTAAATCAAGGAAGCTGCTGCAAGAAGTCTGGATGACCCAAAGGAAAATGAAGTATGTATGCTTACAATCTATATTGAAGAGTCATAACATGGATCAACTCTCTACCTTGAGAGCATAATCAAAGGAAGAATCTCCTCTTTCAAAGGAATGCAAAAATGCATGGGTCACACATTCACTAAAATCAACATAATATTTCCTCACATGTAATATGAGGTGGTTGACTATAATTGAGGAATTCTTATTGGAAATTCCTGGGTATGAAATGTGTGAATAAAGGAAGGAAGAGATCGTGGAATATGTAATTATGGTAAATGAAATAAACATCTGAAAGACCAAGAATATTTGACTAGGAAATCTCCATGGAAGACATGAATACTTTGATGGAGTCTGAAAAAGAAAGAGAGCCTTGACAATATATACCTTTGGGAGATGTGTCGATATGTATGCAAGATGCTGATGCAAACTAGAATATGTCATGATGAAAGACCGTCACAAAGGTAATGTTGATTTTAATGTTCATTCATTTATTTTTGAACAAATATCTATATCGGTTTATGTAGGGATGTTGAGGGAAGATCTATGGATGTCTTCCACCACCAATGCACATGTAGTAGGATGAAATATCCTTCAGTAAACATGGCATGAAAAAAGCAACAAGGCATGAAGGAAGGCCAAGTATTTATTGATGGATAATTTTTTGATGAGGACATGGCTGACTCATGGATGAAAGTTATGGATGGTAGGTTGCCTATGTAGAAGTCCCAAACATGAAGACTCCTAGATAACGAAAAGAAGTTCATGAAATAAGGAGGAGTTCATCAAGTAGCTATTTGTCCAATCATCTCCACCCAAGGAGTTGATGTAGGTCCCTAATTAGGAGGGAGAATGGAAACAAGTTTCTTAATTGGAAGAAACTTGGAAATTCCTAAGCCAAGAGGGATATTAGGTACGTTACTTTTGTAGGAATTAGTATATTCCTTTATTGGAATAGATATGTCCTCCTTAATTGAGAAGAAGAGATAAAAATATCATTCTTGTCTTAACTTGGGAAGATATAATGAAGGATTGGGTAAACATCTCACATCTGATACTCTTTGAGGATGAGTTAGGTCATCCAAGATAAGAGTAGTTGTGGAGGACTGATATTCTTTGAGGACTGAGAATCCAAGATAAGAATAATCCTGGTGGAACACACCTTGAGAACCTGGGTGGTGTATGTTCTGAGAGAGATAATGACGAGGGTGTCTATACATCATTGGTCTTGCCATCATTAAGATCAGATCTCATGGATGGATTTAGCTATTAGTCAAGGCATTATAACGAGACAATGCTAGTTAAGATGATGTTTAAAAAATGGGTTACCAATCCGACTCTTCTTATGAGAAATTCTTGAGATTAAGAATGACCAAGTACCATTATGAATACCTCCCTAGTTAAGAGAGGGTGTTGAAAAGTGTAACTAGGTCCAGTCTTCCTAATGACATGTGTAATTGTCATCTTATGTAACTGATGAAAAGAAGAAAAATAAAATTATTATTGTTGTCTCATGGGTTTCATGAGAAATGAATTTTATTTTTAGTAGTGACTCCCATTGTGAGCCTTTAGGTTTTTTCATCTAGTCATAAAAGTCAAATTGAGTCAATGCCATGTATGAAGGACCCTTCTTGGGTAGTTACATTTTGTATGAGTCATTAGATAAGTATAAATAACTCTCCAAGACAAGCACATGCATCTCCCTTCAAGTTGGCTTCAAAAAGGAATAATAACATCTCTCCAAATGACATGTCAACCTAGCTGGATCACAAGTTAGATTATTATGATGGAAAACGACTATAAATAGGCCACTTGGCCTCATTTCAGAGCACATATTCTTGGTGAAGAAATTTTGAATTTATGTAGTGCGAAGGTGATAAAGAAGAAGTCATATAACCAACGAGGAGAGAGGAAGAAAGAGAAAAGTGTTTCAACATTGTTTTGGGACATTCTGGGCTAAGTAATCTCCACACATTCGAAGTTGAATACATGTCTATTGCAACAAGGAGGCCGAGAAGGTTACAACCATCTAAAGGTAACCAAGATGGGTGAAGTACAAGTTAAAGGGAAGACGAATTAAAAGGAATGAGTCTCTTTCTAAAGAGATGCTAGTTAAGATTCAAATTTGGTCATCTATATAAACTAGGGTTTTTTATTTGGAACCAAAAGTTGCAGGCTGAAATCAAGTTGTCAAAATTATGAAGGAAGGTTGAGAATAAGAAGAAGCAAAGGGTTTGACTATCTTTGACTCAATAAAGAGGAAAAGGGCTTTATGTCTTGGTATTGGAGTGGAAAATAGGTAAAGGGTCTTGGTCGTGGTATTTGTTAATTGGAATCTCTATAAGAAGAATAATTTGTTTGAGTTTTCCTATCAAGCGGGAGAGATTTTTGGCCCTAGATGATACCCTACATTCTGTGTCTCTTACCTCTTTATGATTTATGCATTGGTAAATTTTTGATGAAGAAGAACACTAATAATCTAAATAAGAGAAGATCCTAATCTAAGAAGTAAAAATCACTCACAAGTCGTTATTAATAGAAGAGAAATCACTTTATCCCATTGCCCTAGATTTCTCAATATTTCTATGTTCATGGGTCTTGGATATCTCATTATGACCTAATTCTATAAGAAGATATATTTTTTTTCTGGGTTTTCCTCTTGGAGGGGTTTTTCCCTAGCTTGGAGCATATATCTTGTGTTTATTGTGTACTATGATATTCATATTTTACATTTGATCATTGTTTGGTGAAGAAGAACATAATTAAATTAATAAGAAGCCAACAAAATTCACAAGTAATTATTAAAGAAAGATAAATATAATTTAAACTACAAACCTCCCAATTTCTCAACAAAATGAACATCGAGAAGAGCCAAACTATAAGGATGAAGAATAAGAAGAAGGGAATGAAGAAGAAAATACATAACATAAATATACAAAGACACCATCTAGATTCATCCAAAATACTCATTAAAAAAGTCTAATTATTGGTGATAAAGATACGAGAGTGTAGATTAGACAAATATTATCAATTGGACTAGAACATGTACATTTCTCCCCTCTATTTAAAATTAAGCCTAAGAATTTCACAAAAACTAGTGGATACAAATAATGGATTGATGTTAAGGAAGAATAATTGAAACAAATAGAGAAGAACTATACATGGGAACATTTTCCAAGGATAAAACATAAAAATGTGACTAGCACCAAATGGGTTTTGAAAAACAAGTCAAATAAAGATGGCTAAGTAATAATAAAAAAAGAAAGGTTGGTTTGAAAAAGTTATACTTAAGTCGAAGGTATTGATTCTAAAGAATTATTTGTCTTGATTACAAGACTAGAAGTTGTCAAAATGTTTTTGGCATTTTCATGTTTCAAGGGATTTAATATATCAAATGGATGTTATTAGAGGTATAAGTATACACTGAATAGCTAGAAGGGTATGATTATTATAAAATAAGGATCATATGTGCAAATTATAGAAAGCACTTTATGGGATAAAACATGATCCAAGAGCATGGTATTTGAGACTTGAAAAATATCTAAAACAATAAGGATTCAAAAGAGGAATTGTTGATAGTAATATCTACATCAAGACAAAAGGAGAAAAATAATTGATTGTCATGGTTTATGTAGATGATATTATTTTTGGAGGTAATATGAACAAAATGTGCAAAGAGTTTGCAATGGAAATGAAAAAATAATTTGAGATTTCCATTCTTTGTCAATCATCATTCTTTCTTGGTTTATGAATTTCTCAATTTACAAAGTCATATATATTTCACAAACCAACTATATCAAGGAGATGTTGAAGAAATTCAAAATGGAATATTGGGCACCAATTAACACACCTCATGGGATTTAAATTGAGTAAAGATGACGATTCTCTATAAGAAAATAAAACAGTGTACATGTCAATAATTGATATCCTACTATATCTGACAACATCAAAACTATATGTTATACAAGAAATAGGACTGGTTGCCTAGTTTCAACCTACACCAAAAGAAACTCACGTGAAAGTAGTGAAAACACTATTTAGATAGCTAAAAGTCACCTCAGAATTCTATTTGTGGTACTTAGGAGGTGAATATTTTATTCTAAGAACATATTCAGATGCAGATTGGGTAGGTAGTGTTGATGGAAATAAAAGTAGAAGTGTAGGGGTATTCTTTCTGGAAAATAACCTAGTATATTGGTTGAGCAAGAAACAACCTTCATATTTATATATATATATTATATTTATATATTAATTATATAATAGAGGTACTTATATATCAACTACATCATGTTGCACACATTCCTTTAGATAAGCATACGATGAGAGATATTAATTTAGAATATGATTGCCCAATTTTAAATACTTATGACAACACAAGTGTAATAATATTTTCAAAAAATGTTTTATGCACTTGAAAACAAAGCAAATTTCAATCAAGTATCACTTCTTAAGAGAAAAAGTGGCAAGATAGAATATTAAGTTGGAATATATTGCCACCAAAGGACAAATTGTAGCTATTTTTAAAAAACCTGTTTCCAAAGAAACATTTAAATGTCTCACACAACAATTGAGAGTAATTTCCACCTCATCACTAAGTGGTTAAGGAGAAACACAAATTTAGAGGGAGCATCCATTCCTCTTTGATGTGAAAGGGGTAGAGTTTCATAGAAGGGGAGTGTTGTAGAAAGGGGGAAATATTTCATTGCAGATAGCTGGTGTAGTATTGTAGCAAGGGGGATAATTATTTATATTCATGGTGCATTATGTGTTTTGTTGTGGGATCACCATCAATGACAAAGGGGTAGATTGTTTAACACATTTTTTCATTGATGTCAAAGGGATTATATGATTGATATATATGTATATAGATGCATGCACACACACACACACACACACACACACAATCACATATATGTGCAACTATCCAAGTATATGGAAAGGGGGTAAACATGAAAAAATGTGAGGTCAAAAAAAAAATTGCAATGGTGGTTTCAAATCATGATTTAGGAAGCCCATGGTATTTGGAAAAGTTAAATAAAAGGGGAATTAACTATTTAATGAATGAATTGACATGTATTTTCATGAAGAGTTATGATCATGAACAAAAAGAGAAAGTATTGGAAGGAAAATGTGTGTTCGTAAAAATATGGTTTACAGAGTGAACAAGATATCTTGGAATTTTTGCTATAACTTTTTTTACTTTTGTTGTTGTTGTTGTTGTTGTTTATTTTTGTGCATGAGTTTCTTCAAAGGTTTTGAAAAATTTGAGAATATCTACAAAACATTGGAGGGAAACATTGCGTTAGAATTTTATATTGGGTCACTGTCTTTCGAATATATATATATTATATATATATATATATTATATATATTATATATATATATATATATATATATATATATATTTATATATATATATATATTATATATAATATATATATATATATATATATAGATATATATGATATTAATTGTTGTTGGAAGTTAGGGCTTTGGAATTGGTCTAAATAAGTCTCAACAAGCCATATCGAGGTTTGTGCCTATATTTATTTTCATGGTATTTCAGACCCTTATATTTGGATTGGAGTGCGAATACTTACCAAGGTATGTTTGGCTAAAAATCAACTATTCTGGTTCGCTTATTTCAAATATACCCTATGGAAGTTAGGGTTTGTGAACAATCTTGAAATTAGTTTTTAAAAAAGTGAACTGAATCTTTTTCTTACCAATTCAATTTTTTTTTTTTTTTTTTGAAGAAATCATGATCATGAATTTTGATCATATTGAGAAAAATCTCAATGTAAGTTCTTGTAAGAATTTCATATTACAGTTCAATTTAATTTCAAAGATATACCCTATGGAAATTAGGGTTTGTGAATGGTCTTGAAATCAATTTCAAAAGAGAAATCATGGCATTTTCACTATAATTATTTTTCTAGGAGAATTTAGAATATGAATTTTTTAGAGATCTAAGGAGGCATACCTAAGTAAATTAGGTAAAATTTCAAAATTAGATATAAAAAAATTGATACATGTCACACTATACAAGTTTTCTCTTGGAAAGGGGCCAAAATCAACAAGTTTTAGAAATTTATTATACAAACAAAAATATTGGTGTCTCTTACTAAGTTGGTGCTTAGCAGTGAGAATTGGTGTTTCCAGTAGATTAGTTGCCACAAATTTCTAGAAGAGTAGCTTGGTGCATACCAAGGTTTGTACTATTGGGTGTCTCTAGTACGTTAGTGCCTTCAAAGAATTATAAAAATAATTTTTGTGATTATCTTGATAGGGTTTTCAAGTAAATATTGATTCCACATTCTACATATCATAGATCACATATGTGATTTTTTCTTATGTTTCATGAATTTTTAAATAAGTAAAAATTGTATTATACTGATTCACCCCCCTTATGAGTATAAGTATGTGCTCAACACTTGGAACTTGTGATAAACTTGGAATTGATATTGTAGACCCTTTTGAAATCTTAGAAATAATGGGACCAATAAAATACATACTTGGATTGCCTCATAATGTTAAAACACATAATATTTTACATGTCTCATGGCTTAAAATGTTTGTACATGATTTTAACTATTTGATTGATAGGGTTGTGATCTAAGTGGAACTAGAGGGAGAGTTCCAACTAGAACCCTTGTGTATCTTAAATAGAAGGTAACATTTCTTTAGAACCAATCCATTGCGTAAGTAAAGGTGCATTGGGAGAAATTTGGGCCAAGGGAAGCTACATAGGAAATGAAGGATGTCATGAAACTAGCATATCCATTTTTATCTTCATCTCAAGGACATTTCTATTAAAAAAAAAAAAAAGGAAGGATAATGCTATTCCAAGGGGGAGGGAATGTAGTGCCCAAAATTTGATTCCTTAAATAATTTGTAATAAATTATTTTTAACATTTATTTTATTTCAACATCGACATTTTATTACTATGCGATGGTGATATGCATATATTTAGTATTGTATTTTTTTTCAATTAATAAGGAAACCAAATGGTTGATC
>APFE031651163.1:1870-31396 GCA_000404065.3 Pinus taeda
ATTTTATAAATTTAGTATAAAATAGAATAATTTAATGGAAATATATTCTCAGACAAGGAGTACTAAAGTAACTAGGTCCCTTGAAAATAGGTATATATGTATTAAAAAAGGATTAATGTTCATCATTGATAAAACCTTCTTCTTGACTAATAACAGTTCATGCAAAACTCACACATATCTTATGTTATCAAGGTTGCATGTAGTAGATCAACTCAACTAATTTTCTGGATTTTATCTTGAGCATAGAGAATGTTTGAGATGCATATGTAGCACTAATTTCATGCAAACAAGCATACAAAATGGTTGTCAATTTCTAACCCCTCTCCTTAATGGTTATTTTTCTATAGGTTTCCATGTTAGAAGATCCACATAAGCATATGACTAGTGTCATAAATATAAGAGATCAACTTATTACTAGATGTGAAAAGATAGAGAACAAGGACCTTGTCTTTATAGCCATTAATTTTTCTTGATATTTTAAAGTGTTTGTAGTAAGTCTCAACTTATCAACATGAGCTATGTCCTTAACATTTAATAAGTTAAGAAGACTGCTCTTACCTGATGAAAAAACAATTAAGCTATATGAGGAAGAAGAGAGTTGTGAACATGTCTTTGTGTTAAAGCATAAGGAAAAGGAATGCAAAGTTTTGGCCACTAAAGAGATAAGAGATGAAGCCAAAGAGATCACAAATTCAAAGCATAAAGGAGAGGAGACTTCAACCCAAGTATCAAATGAAAGTGCTATTATTATGGAAAACCTAGTAATTATGAGAAGGATTACATAAATGAAGTACCAATTTTCTCATGCAAAGTATAAAGGACATTCAAGTAATTTGTATCAAAAGAAGCCTAGTCAAAATTGTGATAGTGAAGAAAAGAGAGATGTAATACGCTTAAGGAGATATTAAATAGACCACATGACACGAAAAAGTGAGTGGTTTTCCTAATTAAATGATAATAAAAGTCACCAAGAGACAATTGCTTCAAGACATGAGAAGGTACACATGGTTAAAGATTAAGGAACAAACCCATTGAAAGTGCTTAATGAAGGTGTTAAATATGTGGAGTATGTATGTACTGGGCCTAAAGAAGAAACTATACAAGAAAAATACTAAAGCATCATTCCAAGATTATATCTGATGGAAAGGGTTTCAAGAGGGACATATACAAGTGGTTGAAAAATTTGTTGAAGGAGATATTGATAGCTGTAGAGTATTAGCAATAGGAAAAGAAGAATTGGTGGCTGAAAACAACTCTAAAAATCAAATATGGCATCAAAAGGTATGTATATCTTAAGTCTAGGATTTGAAACATTTAAATAAAGTTAATATGGTTCATGTTTTTCCTCCAATTCAGCATGAGTTATTGTGAATTTCACATTTTAAACAACAAACATAAGGATAAATGTGACAAAACAATTGGATTAAGAAAAAACATGCATGTTTAGTTATTGGAAAGTGCAAATTATTTTATGAAATCCATCGATGCCCTTTAAAGAAACAAAAGATTGTGCTTTGTCAAGTACAAGTCCTTATCTCTTATAACATTGAATAAATATAGAGAAATGGTTAAAACTTGAAAAGAAAATCGATAAGAAAATTAAGGTTCTTAGAAATTAGAGTTTGGAAAAATAAACTCTAATTAATTCTCCAAGTATTGCAACACTCAAGGTATTTGCGCAACATAACTATAGTGTATAGAGGAAAAGAGGACCATTGTTGAGATGTAAAAGATCATTGTTAAGGCAATAAACTCTCAAATAGCTTTTAGGCTGAAGCAGTCTACACTAATACTATATACAATAGTGCAATCATTAAATAGAAGTCGCACTAAGGTTATAAGAAA
The DNA here is from genome assembly GCA_000404065.3 of Pinus taeda. Lineage (NCBI taxonomy): Eukaryota > Viridiplantae > Streptophyta > Pinopsida > Pinales > Pinaceae > Pinus > Pinus taeda. The sequence continues at coordinate 3,716 of APFE031651163.1, forward strand.
CATCCCACCTACAAATGCATAAGTGATGGGAAATCATCAACAATGTAATCATTGAATAGAAGCCACACTAAGGTTGTAAGAAACATCTCACCTACAAATCAATAAGTGATAGGCAATCATAAGTAAATTGCTAAGCTTCATGTAGGTATGGATACACATGATATCTCGTATAAATATGGCAATTTTCTAGAACATGAGATTTATTTACATCATTCTTAGAATTTTTACATATCACTATCAAAGTCACTGAGGAATAACTTTGTAGAGCTCAGTTCTAACTAAAGCCTGAAATGATCTTTAAAATAAGAATAAATATCAGCAGATCAAATTAAATAAAAAAATATGATTTTTTATTCCAAGATATACCGAGTTCATAGACAATAAAATAAACAAAAGAAATCTAAAATTATTAGTATTAGATTGGGAAAAAGAATGAGTGTAGACTATCCTTGAGAGTGCTTCGAATCAAGCTGCAAAATCACAGTGTTGAATTATGGTCCCATGATAACTTTAATAGGGAGAAAAATGTTAACCCATTTTTTTAGACATTATAACACCCATCATTAATGGTATATATTTCTTTTTGGTGAAAAAAATAGAGTTATTAGTAAGAAATAATGGCACCCTTTTTCAATAAATTTCTCCAAAATGCTTTATAATTTGTTGATTTCTATGATTCCTTAATCTCTACTAGATATATATCATAGCAGAGCATAGAGTAACAATCACCATTTATTATAAATATTTCCAATTGGATGATCATATTTTGAGACAAGAGTTTTATTTAATGACTGGTAAGTTGTATCTAACACATTATCCATAATAATTCATCAAAATCACTTTTTTCAATAGGAACTAATTATTTAAATAGACTCTAAACTTTTTGTAGATTCAAGACAATAAACTCGCCAAAATTGTATGTTTGCATGATTGATCGGTACAATTAAAACCAAACCACATGCATGAACAAATCCCATAAGAAAAAATTAGAAAAGGTGACATGTAAATTTAGGGATTTTCATCTAAAGCCTAAGAAATATCGCTATTTCTGTTGATATGGCATGACATGAATTCACATTCAAACAAAACCAAACCAAACCAAAAATTTGAATGCGCCCAACATAGGCGCCAACACATGGAATTCCTGCTAGCTATTCAAGACCTTTCGTTTAGTGTGTAATAAAAGTCCATAGAAAACCTTATGATATCATGTACATTATGCACAAAGAGGATAATATATAGTCAAAATTTGTTAGAAAATTTGTTCCAATTTCAAAGGTAGGGCCCCTAATATGGGCCATTCAAGAGAGCGTGCTTCATCAAATCTACAAATCAATCACCATTTAATTACTCGAAGGCATTTTTTTGTGTTTCTTCGTGCCAACAACTCTGTGATAAGTACTCCCTAGGATGAGTGTAGATGTCAAACATGTTGGCAATGAAGTTGTTGTGCAACAAGTCATCAACATCATCCTTTTTCACAAACTGTTGGAAAATTGGTTAAGGAGTTATAGGCCTTTCATGTTCCAAATATTCGAGGAAATGATCAGAGTCAGAGTAACCACTTAGGTCATCATACAATTCATCGAGCAGATTGTCGATGTCAGAGTAACTATTTGGGCACTCACCAATGTTCGTGTTATTGCCTGCAACGTTGGACTTAGTTTCGAACATGGAGCATCCACTGTCATGATTCTCGTTGGAATTTTCATTTTCTTGAGAATAGAGCATAGGGTTCTCAAGAGAGGAAGAGTACTCACAGTTCTCAAACTAGGAAGATAGAGAGGACTCAAGAAAGAGAGGAGGAGAGAGAGAGATGGAGTTAGAGGGGGAGACAGAGGGAGGGAAGAAGAAAGACATAGAAGGAGAAAGGTGGAGAAAGAGAGTGAGTAACAAGGGAGAGATTGAGAGAGAGTGAGGGAGAGATGGGAGGGAAGAGAGAGAGAAGGAAAGAGAGAGGGAGAGAAGGGGAAGAGAGAGAGACAGGGAGAGGCAGAGGGAGGGAGAGAGAGACAGATAGATATGGAGAGAGTGTGTGTATGTTTGGGGGGTGAGATAGACAAAGGGAATAGAAGAGAGACACATAGATACAAATATAGTTACTATATAGTATTATATAACCACTAGAGATCCATCTTAACCCCGGATCTATCAAGCGTCGAGAGGGATCAAATCTCTCAAGGTGCAAACTTTTCCTCAAGTTTTGTACTCAAAAGAAAGATTTGCTCCTTGAGAGCTTTGATCCCCCTTGACACTTGATAGATCCGAGGTTATGATGAATCTAGGTTGGTAGTCTACACAATCTAAGTGCCCAAGGGGATTTCAAGGAACTATGCATTTAAAAATGCAATTTAAGCAATGAAAAATTACATTCTCACATAGAATTGTATGGCCTAAACATTGTTTTGGTATGTTGCTCAAAATAGCCAAAATTTTATATAGAGACTATATAAAATTATTAAAAAATTGAATATCTTTACAAAAATATAGTCACATATTTATAAATAGCATATCATGGACTAGTGAGATTCGTTAAGGTTTCTAAACTTATAAATTTTCATCCTTAAGTTTTCCTTGACTCACATACTCATAATGGTGCTTTTCTGAAAACTAAGACGTGTATTCCTTTTATGCTTAGCATAATATATATATATATTATTAGAAGAATAAAATTTCCTTGAGGTACACTTCACCGATTTGCTTTCTAAATATAGATTTCACGCTCAAGAAATTTGATCCCTGATCTAATGTTTAAGATATATCTAAATTAATATATTTTGAAATTCTTTCTTTATTCGTGAATAAAAAATGAAAACAAATAAACCACACATAACTAATTAATTCACATAAACTTTCTAATTCAAATTATTAAATTATAAGATATAAAAATATTTCATTTCTTAAAATAATAAAATAATAAATATTCTTTTTCTTTGAAATATTTTAATACGAGTACCAAATATTTTTAATACGAGTACCAATATTGACTCAGTACTAATAACTATATTCCTTGTTTTGGAGAAGAACTTGCTACCCTTAACTAAAATACAGATAATAGTTATAGTCCTCCATATTTAATAATTAATATATATAAAAAAAAGGTGAAATACTTCATTTGAACGAGTGACAAAGGACGATCGATGCCCTAGGTCTATGTAACTTAGACCCATACAAGCAACTAGACATTCATTGACATATTTTTTCGCTTTCGTGCAAGAGATTCATCATATCCGAGATAGAGGTCCCTAGCCAAAGCTTGAAAATCAGAAAATTAAAAACGACGGGTTCTGCCAAACACTCAATTGAAAAAAACATACTTAAAGATTGGTCGAAGCCATACCACATAAAACGTTGTAAACCAAAATCCAGAACAACAATATTAAATGAGGTCACAATTTGACTTAAGTCAAAGTGAGGAATGGATTAGGGTTGCTGCATCTGGGCTTAAAATTAAACAAGGAATTCAGCTAACAATGTTTCCACTAATTTTTACCATTCACAATTATTGTCTTGTTATTTTTTTTTAAATTTGTTATTTTTTTTTTTTAAATATTTTATAACAAGATAAAATAAGAGTAAGTTCAAAATTAAATCCTATTTCATAATATTCTTAAAATTAACAACCAAATTGTAGATTAATTTCAAAGAAAAAACTGCCCCTCACGAAAAAACCTAAATAAACTATTTTTTTTCACATTTCAAATGATCCAGCTTTAAAACATGCGAAACTGGGATTGTAAATGTAATTGAGACAAAAGCAGGCTCCATGGTTGAAGTTTCGCTCTGCTCCCAACACTGTTTGAGAGTTTTCTCATTAGTAATTTCAAGGATCACATTGAAATTAATTTTTAACAATAAGTTTTGGAATATTTAAGAAATTTAAAAGGTAAAAATTAATGGTGAAATTCACATTTTGGTATGATAACAAAAATGAGGAGGGTAATATATATTGAACTATGAAAGTGTATATACTAGAATTCTTCATGGTGTATTTATACATGCATGAATTGTCGTATCATAAATAAATTGTGGACGATAACAACTATTCAATAAATTCCACATGATAAACTTGACAAGAAACCAGAGAAATGTTAAAAGGAAGAGAGTTACTAGATGAAATTTTAGCCAAAGTAAATTATGAGATCTCTAGAGGGGAGATGGTATTTTTCTGATCCAATTCTCCCCATCACTAAGTTGCAGCAGGTCCAGAACATTTGTATAGACCATGATGCACATTTTTGCACATGGAAATTCTCAGGGATGATATGTATGAAGATTGAAATGAACTTGTGGCTTATATAAATGACATGTGGTCGTTTTACAAATGACCACCTACGCAGCTTGGAAGCATGGGTGGAACACATACATTTCCATATGCATGTTTGTGTTGGCTATTTTGCAGTGCCCATTATAATGTCCCCCAACCCCCTCCTTGATATGCTGCTATCAGTTTTGGTCCTCCTTTTATTTTTTCCTAATATACTAAGTCTACAATGCCTCCCAGAAATAATGTTTGTCAAGTGTTTTCTATAGTATCCTCTAGTCCCTAATCTCAACAATTTGATAGGAATGAGAGAAAAAAGACTATCGAGACAATCTTTGTAAATAATACTTTCCTGAAAATCTAATGAGATTTTTTTGAACAACAAAAAAAACACCAATAATCATTTACTAATATAATTAATACATATAAAACAATAATAACATACCATCATAAATAATAAATTTAATATAAACAAAATATTAATCTTTCACATATTTTTATTATATACATATATATATTATAAACACAAAATCATATTAACTATAATAACAAACGAAATTTAAAATAGGTATGGTTGGCATTATTCCATTTATTTTTGAATTGAAATCTCTCTTTTTATATAGTGTATACACATTTAATTTAATTTAGTTTATTTTATATAATTACAAGGAGTGATTATAAATTTGTATTTTTTTTTTAAGATTAATAAATTTCACATAATTAATATTTATATCAATCAAATAAAAGTAAAAAAATCAAATAATTGAAAGGAAAACAAACCAAATTATTGTAGATTTGTTTATATGGCTTTGACATTGATTTCTTTATATTAAATAAAAAATAAGAAAGATTATAGAAGTAAAAATTGTTTGTTATTTAAAGGTTGGAGTGTGTCCTAAAACTTAACTTAAAGCTTGGATTATGCCCTAAAATTACTTATACTTGATTAAAATTAATTAAATAATTGAACTTCACTTAAATATATTATACAAAACTAAAAATAAAATATTAATTAAATAATATTTTTTTTCCTCACACTAATAACAATAATAATCATTTACTAATCTATTTACATACACACATAAAAAGATAATAACGCACAATCATAAATAATAAATTTACGATAAGCAAACTATTAATCTTTCATACTTTTTTATACATAAATTATAAACACAAAATCATATTAATTATAATAACCAAAGAGATTTCAAGTAGTTTTCATATATACATAAATAAATTATAAACACAAAATTTCATTATGGTTTGCATTAAGTCTAATTATTTTTTATTGATCTATAATATTATATGGACGATAATTTATATCTTATAAAAAAAATTCTGTTTCTCTAGTGTATATAAATTTAAATTAGTTTAGTTTCTTGTTGTTGTTGTTTTTTTTTAAAGTTTGATAACATTGAGATTACATTATGGTCATGTTTAAGAATAACACTCTACGGGTGACTTACATTTAAGAGTGCCTTAACAACTTACTTTATCATCCTCTGACCTCGTGGACTCACTTAGTAGTCTGAAATGTTGGGTTCACAAAAAACTCTATAACAGGTCATTCCTCTATCAATTTTTTTCCTCACTTGTATGGATTCATTATTTAATAATTTAGTTTATTTCTAATATAAATTAAACATACATATGTAATTTTCCTATTTAAATTATTTTTAATAATATAATTAAATTACATGATTTATATTTATTCCCAATCAAATAAATTATGGAAAAAAACAAACTTAAGCAATTAATATAGATTTGTTTTCATGACCTTTGACATTGATACTAAAAACAAGAAGTTGGAAATTTAGATAAAATATTGTAAAAGTATAATTTATTTGAAAGTAAGGGGTTGAAGTATTCCCTAAAACTACTTCTGTATGCCTTAAAGGTGCAAGGATACATCGAAGGAATTGAATATGCCTATGATGTTACTAGAAAAATGTTACCACAAAGGAAAGATAGCAACCGAAAGGGTGGAGGATGGAGGGGAGGAAATGTGTTCACGCTATCTTTAGCCTTATGGACGTTACACTTTTCTTTATTTCTTTCTCATCTTTCCAGAAGTAATTATGGTTGCCTTTGTATAGCTCGAGCGGGTCCCACAATAACGAGTGACCATGGAAGTTAACCATAGTTAAGAAGTCTTTATGACAAGGATGGTCATCCCTAAACAAGAAATACCCAATAATGTCTCAGGTTGAACACAATTTAAGGTGAGAATTTATGATAATTAATTAAAGCAATTTTTGCGTGAGAGTTATGTTAAGAATCCCCAAAGTCGGAATTTCGGTACAAACTTGACCAAAACTTTAGATATTTTTTGTTATATAAAAAAATTGGTTGGGTTATGATCTAGCTGTAAATTGGTTCAAAAATATCAAAATTAAGGCCATTCAATTTTTCAATTAAACAATTTATATCATCCTACCTAAAAAAATCCCTTAAACACCTAAAGGAAATCTTTAAAAATGCATAATTTAATGTAGATCTTATCATATTTATTGATATGCTAGCATCAAGAAAGTGTAAACCTCCATGCCAAAAATGGCTTGTTTTAAAATGGAAATATTTAGTTTAAATGAAAGTTAGTTATTTAATTGATTGATAATTTTTTCCATCACTTGATTGTTAACATTGTTAATAATTTGGTTATTATGCTTTACTTTCTTTAATAATGAGTGAGTAAATATTTTCCGCATTTTTAATTTGAAACAATAAGTAAACACTCCTCACTTTTTATTTGAAGGAGTACCTACTGAGTATATGATATGCATTTATAGTTTGGAAAATTTTCACATTATTGAATTGTTTGTTTTACATATATTTTTTTTGTATGTTGAATGGTGAATTATAAATCTCACTTTCATTTTAACAAAGTATAAATATAAAGGAGAGAAATTTATATATAATATATAAGTGATATTATATATATAGTTTATATATATTATATATATATATATTTTAATATATATATTAACTATACGTATTAAGAGTATTGTGTTTCTTTGGTAAAATTTATATTTGTTCAAATTCAACAGGATAATATAAGTATATATACCTTTATAAACTTTACATGAAAAGCATCTCTATATAAATTTAATACCTAATTTAGCCATCATTCTTAAATAAAAATATCATTGATCATTATTCTTTTTCCAAAAAAAGTAAAATAAATAAACAACCAAACTTAATTTTAATTCTAGATATGAAAAATTAATTTAAAGCATATTTATCCCTACTTATACGTAGAGAGTCTTTATATATATTTATAATGGCCATTACTATGGCTTATCAATACTGCATGCCCGAAAAACCATAGCTCATTTCATATAACATTTTTTTTAATTAATTAATTTAATTAAAAGGATAAAAAAACAGAACAAATGTCAAAACAACAAAAAGGAAAATGTCAAATGGAGATGAAAAAGGTAGACAATTCCTAGCCTTAGAACCAATTTCAAAAAGGGACACCTTTGGTGTAATTTTTTTAAAAATAATGCTAACTAGCAATGGCCCCAAATGTTGAAAAGGAAACACCGTAAAGCAATAGAGCATATAGCACTAATTGATACTTGTTTGACAACTATTGAAAGACACTAAAATATCAATGAAAGACAAGGACCATGCTACAACGAAATATTACTGTAATACTACTTTGTTGAGCCTTACAAATCATGAGGCCTATGTTCAAGATAAAGACCTTGTTTGATTATGCCAACATGAATGCCTCATAAATAATGAAAGAAATCATTTGTTTTAGTACAAATTCTCTATATTTCTTCTTGATCACTTTATCCTGCTATAGAGAACCTTAATCAATACAAATAATTTTTTTAATAGTTTGAAACATGTTTCTACAAAGGACTATAACATTTTTGTAACTAAATTTTGAATTTCCATGTGAATTAATATCCACCCTTGAATAAAACTGCACATATCTCCTATTTGGAAATTGAATCCAAGAATAACATCAACTACACCTCTTCTTGAGAAAATTGCATGTGTGTCTCTTTTGGCTGTTGACTCACCTTTGTATTATTTCCTTCACGATCCTGAAAACTATTCAAAAGATCACATTTCTCTTTACCACTAATTTCCTTGGTGTCTGCCATGTTCTTGTTTAATCCAATAAATTCTGTTCAAGAAAATATAACCCATGTCATGTAGTCGAAAATAATGTAGAGATCATTCAACAACATTTAAACTACTTTATCATGAAAATCAAGAAAGTGAGATCCATAAGCACCATAATGAAAATACTACTCCTTTTTTGCACCAAAAGACCACACCTCACCTTGGTTTAAAACAATGGCCCAAAATTTATATAGCCTACTCGTCTATTTGACTCGTAGAAACATGAAAGAGTTATTATATGTGTTCCAATCAAATTGAAAAATGATCTAGTAAATCACAAGTGACAAAACGAAGATGCTAAATCATGAAACTAGTTTTCCTTGCTTAATCTATAGTTACCAAGTAAGGACCAAAGAAATGAAAGAGGAAAGTTGAGAATGAAAAAAAAATACCAAGGTGTTAAATTTCAAAACAATAGTAGATGAAAGGTAATTTATACCACACAATTATTTTCTCAAATGTACTGGCCCATTCCTTTATATTATCAATTATATTAATAGTATAACTACAAAGTTTAGAAAAATTGGAGATTGAAAACAAAATAAATCCTCAAAATTTTATAAATCTAGCATAAAACAGAATAATTTAATGGAAAGAAATTCTTAGACAAGGAGTTCTAAAGTAATCAGATTGAAAATTGATGCAACAAATTACTGATGACAATATAACAATGCTAAACCACGCAACTGGTTCCACTTTCTTAATCTAGAGAACTCAAGTAAGGTCAAAAGAAACGAAATAGGAAAGTTGAGAATGAAATAAAAAAAATACTAAGGTGCTAAATTTCAAAACAGTTATAGATGAAAGAAAATGCAGCCCACACAAAGTTTCTTTATCAAACAAACTAGCTCATTCCTTTATAATATCAATTATATTGATAATACAACTACAAATTTAAGTTTCCTTATCAAACAAACTAGCTCATTCCTTTATAATATCAATTATATTGATAATACAACTACAAATTTAAGGAAAATTAGAGACTGCAAACAAAATAGATGCTCAAGCTTTTATAAATTTTGTATAAAATGGAATAATTTAATGGAAATATATTCTCAGACACGCAGTACTAAAGTAATTGGGTGCCCTTAAAATATGCTAAATATATATTAAGAATATTAATGTTCATCATTGATAAAACCTTCTTCTTGACTAATAACAATTCATTCAAACCTCGTGCATATCTTATGTTATCAAGGTTGCATGTAGTAGATCAACTCAACTAATTTTCTAGATTTTATCTTCAGCATAGAGAATGTTTGAGATTCTTATGTGGCACTACTTTCATGGAAACAAACATACAAAATGTCTGTCAATTTCTATCCCCTCTCCTTAATGATTATTTTTCTACAGGTTTCCGTGTTAGAAGATCCACATAAGAATATGACTAGTGTCAAAAATATAAGAGATCAACTTATTACTAGATGTGAAGAGATAGAGAATAGGGATTTTGTCTTTACAACCATTAATTTTTCTTGATATTTTTAAGTGTTTGTAGTAAGTCTTAACTTTTCAACATGAGCTATGTCCTTCACATTAAATAAGTTAATAAGACTTCTCTTACCCGAGGAACAAAAAAATAAGCTATATGATGAAGAAGAAAGTTGTGAACCTGTCTTTGGGTTAAAGCATAAGACAAAGGAATGCAAAGTTTTGGCCACCAAAGAGATAAGAGATGAAGCCAAAGAGATCACAAATTAAAAGCATAAAGGAGAGTAGACTTCAACCCAAGTATCAAATGAAAGTGCTATTATTATGGAAAACCTGGTGATTATGAGAAGGATTATAGAAATGAAGTACAAGTTTTCTCATGCAAAGTGTAAAGGACATTCAAGTAATTTGTATCAAAAGAAGCCTAGTAAAAATTGTGATAGAAGAGAAGAGAGATGTTATACTCTTTATTATGTCACTATTGAGCACAAATATACTTAAGGAGGTATTAAATAGACCACATGACACAAAAAATTGAGTGACATTCCTAATGAAATTATAATAAAAGTCTCCAAGAGACAATTGCTTCAAGACATGAGAAGGTACACATGGTCAAAGGCTAAGGAACAAACCCATTGAAAGTGCCTAATGAAGGTGTTAAATATGTGGAGTATGTACATACTTGGTCTAAATAAGAAACTATAGAAGACAAATACTAAAGCATCATTCCAAGATTATATTTGATGGAAAGGGTTTCAAGAGGGACAAAGACAATTGGTTGAAAAATTTGTTGAAGGAGATATTGATAGCTATAGAGTACCAGCAATGGGAAAAGAAGAATTGGTGGCTAAAAACAACTCTAAAAATCAACTATGGCATCAAAAGGTATGTATATCTTAAGTCTAAAATCTGAAACATTTAAAGAAATTTAATATGATTTATGTTTTTCCTCTAATTCAGCATGAGTTATTGTGAATTTCACATTTTAAACAATAAACATTGGGACAAATGTGACAAAAACAATTGTATGAAGAAAAAACATGCATGTTTAGTTATTGGAAAGTCCAAATTATTTTATGAAATCCATTGATGCCCTTTAAAGAAAAAATGGTTTTGCTTTGTCAAGTACAAGTGATTAGCTCTTATAACATTGAATAAATACAGAGAAATGGTTGAAACTAGAAAAGAAAATTGATAAGAAAATTAAGGTTCTCAGAAATTAGAGTTTGGAAAAATAAACTCTAATTAATTCTCCAAGTATTGCAACACTCAAGGTATTTGCGCAACAGAACTGTAGTGTATAGAGGAAAAGAGGACAATTGTTGAGATGGAAAAGATCATTGTTAAGGCAATAAACTCTCAAATAACTTTTGGGCTGAAGTAGTCTATACTAATACTATATACAATAGTGTAATCATTGAATAGAAGCCACACTAAGGTTGTAAGAAACATCTCACCTACAAATGCATAAGTGATGGGAAATCATCAACAATGTAATCATTGAATAGAAGCCACACTAAGGTTGTAAGAAACATCTCACCTACAAATGCATAAGTGATAGGAAATCATAAGTAAATTGCTAAGCTTCATGTAGGTATGGACACACATGATATCTGGTACACATATGGAAATTTTCTAGAACATGAGATTTATTTACATCATTCTTAGAATTTTTACATATCACTATCAAAGTCACTAGGGAATAACTTTGTAGAGGTCAATTATAACTAAAGCTTGAAATAATCTTGAAAATAGGAAGAAATATCAACAAATTAAATTAAATAAAGAAGAGGATTTTTATTCCAAGATATACCGAGTTCATAGACAAGAAAATAAACAAAAAATCTAAAACTATTAGTATTAGATTGGGAAAAACAATGAGTGCAGACTATCCTTGAGAGTGCTTCGAATCAAGTTGCAAAATCACAATGTTGAATTATGGTCCCGTGATAACTTTAATGGGGAGAAAAATGCTAACCCATTATTTTAGACATTGTAACACCGATCATTAATGGTATATATTTATTTATGGTGAAAAGAACTGATTTATTAGTAAGAAATAATGGCGCCTTTTTTCAATAAATTCGCCAAAATGCTTTACAATTTGTTGATTTCTATGATTCCTTAATCTCTACTAGATATATATCATAGCAGAGCATAGAGTAACAATCACCATTCATTATAAATATTGCCAATTGGATGATCATATTTTGAGACAAGAGTTTTATTTAATGACTAGCAAGTTGTATCTAACACATTATCCATAATAATTCATCAAAATCACATTTTTCAATAGGAACTAATTATTTAAATAGACTCTACACATTTTGTAGATTGAAGACAATAAACTTCCCAAAACTATATGTTTGCATGATTGATCAGTAAAATTAAAACCAAACCACATGCATGAACAAATCCCAGAAGAAAACATTAGAAACGGTGACATGTAAATTTAGGAATTTTCATATAAAGCCTAAGAAATATCGCTACTTCTGTTGATATAGAATGACATGAATTTACATTCAAGCAAAACCAAACCAAACCAAAAATTTGAATGCACTCAGCATAGGAGCCAACACATGGAATTCCTGCTAGCTATTCGAGACCTTTCGTTTAGTGTGCAAAAAATATCCGTAGAAAACCTCATGATATCATGTACATTATGCACAAAGAGGATAATATATAGTCAAAATTTGTTAGAAAATTTGTTCCAATTTCAAAGGTAGGGCCCCTAATATGGGCCATTCAAGAGAGCGTGCTTCATCCAATCTACAAATCCATCATCATTTAATTACTCGAAGGAATTTTTTTGTGTTTCTTTGTGCCAACAACTCTGTGATAAGTACTCCCTAGGGTGAGTGTAGGTGTCGAACATGTTGGCAATGCATTTGTTGTGCAACAATTCATCGACATTGTCCTTTTTCACAAACTGTTGGGAAGTTGGTTAAGGAGTTATAGGCCTTTCATGTGCCAAATCTTAGAGTAAATGATCAGAGTCAGAGTAACCACTTAGGTCATCATACAATTCATCGAGAAGATTGTTGATGTCAGAGTAACTATTTAGTCACATATTTATGAATAACATATCATGGACTAGTGAGATTCGTTAAGGTTTCTAAACTTATAATTTTCATCCTTAAGTTTTCCTTGACTCACATACTCATGTTGGTGCTTTTCTAAAAACTAAGAACATGTGTAATTCCTTTTATGCTTAACACAAATTATATATATATAAATATATATATATTATATATATATATATATATAATATATATATATATATATATATATATATATATCTATTAAAAAATTGAAGATCTTTACAAAAAATAGTTCACATTTTTATGAATAACATATCTTAGACTAGTGAGAATTAGTTAAGGCTTCTAAACTTATAAATTTTCATCAAGTTTTCCTTGACTCACATACTCATATTGGTGTTTTTCTAAAAACTAAGAACATGTTGTAATTCCTTTTATTCTTAGCACCAAATTATATATATATATATATATAAGAATAAATTTTCTTGAGGCACAACCTTCAAGATTTTGCTTTCTAACATAGATTTACACCTCAAAAATTTGATCCCTCTTTACTCCTTCATAGATCTATGTTTAAGATATATCTAAATTGATATATTTTAAATTCTTTCTTATCCATGATAAATAATGAAAACAAAATAAACACACCAAAACTAATTAATTCACATAACAATTTCTAATTCAATTATAAAATTAAAATTATTAAAATTATAAAGATATAAAAATATTCATTTTCTTAAAATAATCATATAATAATATTCTATTTCTTTGAAAATCTTTTTAAGACGAGTACCAATATTGACTGAGTACCAATTCTGTGGTTTGGAGAAGAAAGAACCAAAAAAAAGAAAATGAAGAAGACTGGCGTTCCTTGCTACCCTAACTAAAATACAGATAATGGTTATAGTCCTCCATATTTAATATTTAATACATATAAAAAAGTTTAAATAATTAATTTGAATGAGTGACAAAGGATGACCTATGCCCTAGGTCTATGTAACTTGACCCAATACAAGCAACTAGACATTCATCATCACATTTTTTTGCTTTCCTGCAAGAGATTCGTCACGTTCGAGATAGAGGTCCCTAGCCAAAGCTTGACAATCAGAAAATAAAAAACGATGGGTTCTGCCAAACACTCAACTGGAACTATGTAAACTAGAAATTATTGCAAAGAACATATTTAAAGATTGATCAAAGCCATACCATACAAAACATTGTAAACCAAAACGAGAATTGAAGTCATGTCACACAAAACGTTGTAAACCAAAAACCAGAACAACAATATTAAAATGAGGTCACAATTTGACTTAAGTCAATAATGGGACTCTCAAAGTGAGGAATGGATTAGGGTTGCTACATCTGGGCTTAAAATTAAACAAGGAATTCAGTTAATGATCTTTCAGGTTTTCACTAACTTTTTCCATTCACAATTATTGTCTTGTTTTTTTTTATAAATATTTTATAACAAGATAAATAAGAGTAAGTTCAAACAATTAAATCATATTTCATAATATTCTTAAAGTCAACAACCAAATTGTAAATTAAGTTCAAAGAAAAAACCAGCCCTCATGAAAAAAACCTAAATAAACTATCTTTTTTCACATTTCAAATGATCCAGCGTTAAAACATGTGAAACTGGGATTGTAAATGTAACTGAGACAAAAGTAGGCTCCATGGTTGAAGTTTCGCTCTGCTCCCAATACTTTCTGACAATTTTCTTAGTAGTAATTTCGAGGATCACATTGAAATTAATTTTTAATAGTAGGTTTTGGAATATTTAAGAAATTTAAAAGGTACAAATTAATAGTGAAATTCGCATTGTGGTATCATAAGAAAAATGAGGAGGGTAATAAATATTGAACCATGAAAGTTTATATACTAGCATTCTTCATGGTGTATTTGCACATGCATGAATTGTTGTATGATAAACAAATTGTGGACGGTTTCAACTATTCAATAAATTCTGCATGATAAACTTGACAAGAAACAAGAGAAATGTTAAAAGGAAGAGAGTTACTAGATGACATTTTAGCCAAAGTAAATTAGGAGACCTCTACCTAACGAGATGGTATTTTTCTGATCCAATTCTCCCCATCAAAGAAACTGCTACTTAAAATGGTGCAACCTCCTCATAACTGAGTTCACGCGATCGCAAGAATCTTTGTTTATCAGTTGGAGCAGGTCCAGAAAATTTGTACCGACCATAATGCACATTTCTACACATGGAAATTCTCAGGGACTACAAGTATGAAGATCGAAATGAACTTGTGGCTTATCTAAATGACATGTGAAAGTGAAATTATTGAAAAATTGGGAAGTCTTTGTTGCAACCATCGCTTCACAAATGACTAGCTACGTAGCCTGGAAGCACTGGTGGACCACATACATTTCCATATGCATTGTAAGGACCTGCAGTTCTTACCACACGCTTCGGCATGAAGTGTGATGGCGAAACAACAAAGTGCGAGTTAAGACTTACATATGCGTGAGGTTATGTTATAATGAACGCATAAAGGAAGGAGGACGAGCTAGTTATATGCGTGGAGGCATGGGTTTGAATGTATGGAGGCTGACCTACACTTGGAATGAAAGTTGACGATGTTTGTGGGTGTTTGCGATGGAAGTGTAGGGCATTGGCAAGTCGGCTGGGCAGCCAAGACTTGCCCAACGTACCATATAAGTTAACAAGCATGGAGCTCATTTGAAACAACAACTTCGCTCATCGCTCAATGAAGTAAAAGTGCACAGATACAAGGGTGGACGCAGCAAAGGATAGAGGCGCAGTTTAAAAGATGCGCCCATTCTTGGGCAGGTCGTTCGGAAGTAGAAACGCGTATCTTGGTTTTGGATGAAGGGTGCGGGCAGGGTCGCCCATCGGTTGGGTGAGGCGTGCACAGTGTATGTGTGGTGCCAGATTTGTGCGAAGGTGCGCCCGATGGTGGGAACAGAGGAGTGCCCGGTTTATGCGAAGGCGGCCGACGGTGAAACGGAGGAGCACCCGGTTTATGCGACGACTTGGCATGGGTGTCTTGGCGATTCAAGTGAGCGCCTGCCCATCGTGCAAGTGTGCACGGTGACTTGGTGAAGTGTTGAGATTGTGAACAGAGGTGTGTCTCGGGTAGAGGCGCCCGTGTGTGGCGACTTGGAGGCGCACCCGAGTTGGGAAAACAACACGATCATGCGACGAGGTGAACGAAGGGTTGGTGAGTCGTGCGGCGACTGTGCGGAGGTGCCGACGAGCTGGGCAACCGAGTTTGCCGAAGTTGTGAAAATTGGCTAAGTGTAAATTTGGGGTTTCCCAAGATTTAACTTGTACATTGTAAAAGTGAAGATTGTATAATATATTGATTCGGTCAGACTCATATTGCAAGGAGTTTCCCCTCCCTTTATACTGTTGTGCATTTCTCTTGTATAATGCTTTTTTTTTTTTAATGAAGTCGGGTACTTTTGTATTATAAAAAATAGAAATGAAGTTCTATTACATAACTATCGTAGGTTTGGGCGAAGAGGATCAAAACCGGGTGCGCAGACCCACTTTCCTCATTTCTGCCTCTATGATAATTGAAATTAAAGAGGGAACGGCTATATTGCCTGACAAAAGCGCCTCCTATGTAGCAAAATTTGCAGTGCATGGATTTTAGTGGAGTTTCTGAGTGACTGAGTCATCGGGCATGGGATCTTTCTTCGCACTTGCTTTGGTGGAAGCTAAAGCTTGAAAGCTCTGAGTGAGAGTTTTGATTTGTTCTATTGCTTCCTCTAAGTGACTGCACCTTCCCTTCAAGCTTTCTATTTCTTCCTTCTGTTTCTCCAGTTTCTTGCGCTTCGATCTGCTGTCGGATTCATAGTCGCTCTTTAGCTCATTGAAGTGTTTGACAAACTTATTGATCATGACTGTGTGAGCCTTGCACATTGTGCATTCTTTGTTGAAGAGTTGGTCCATGGGTTTAATGACTCACTGTGGCACGCCCTGGTTACCTTGCTGATCCTCCATGTTGCTGAGATGTTTGCAGGAGTCTGAGAGGTGGGAATAGAGGGGAACAGCATGGAGAAGGGGATTTAAGACGAGAGGAATACTGGGGGAGTGAATCAGAGGGGAGAAAAGCGGATGGCGATGGGAGCTGAGAAGAAGGAGCAGCGAAACAATGGCCAAGCCTCTGCAGCTGCCCAGAAACCCGAAGTCAGTAATAAAAATGAACTTAGAGCTAAAAGAAACGGTTACCAATAACGCAGAGCGTTGTTCTGTGTCTCTCCAGCTGATGGCGGATTTCTGAAGGTGTCCCCGCTTGTGGATGTTGTGGAAGAACTCTCGTCCTGTTCTGATCCAGAGAACCGATCTGTGGGACTGCAGTAAGCTTCGCTTGATGTTGGGGGCAGGGGGGCGGAGCACCTTACTCACACAGACAAGGAATGCACCATCACGCTCTGCATAGACCACGATTCCAGACTAAGATTGAAGGAGCAGTGCAGATCTGAGAAAGCCTAGGAAGGAGGGGGGGATATAAAGGGAGGGGGGGAAGCGATCACGATGCCTGAGCGATATTTTTTTTTCTTCAGAGCCCGAGGGAGAATCAGGCTTCAGATTTGAAGTGCTGTCACCATGAGGACTGAGGGGACAGATACCTTAAAAGTCAGGATAAATTTCACGGGGAAGGTGAGGGAGGATGGCGCTAAGGTCGAAGGAAATGATGGGAGGCGACAGCATGAAGAAGAATGCGTATGGGTATTCATTGGTATAAAGGAACACATTAATAATACTTGTTTGCGAAACACAAACTAAGTAGGAAAAGTGGAATGTTAGGCGTAGTCTACGATCGTAAGTATTGGTGAAAAGAAAACGATTGGTAGTGCTGCACCTCTCTATAAGCAGTTGAAAGACTACCGCAAGTGTAGGGGCGTGACAGTTGGTATTAGAGCTCGGTTCGAGCTGGTGTTAGAGCAGGGTTGCTCGTGATGAAGTGACAGTAGAAGCAGGTACTTGCAAGTGAAGGAACCTGATTTCACATATAGGTGGAACAAGGGCTGGTTCATGGTTGCAGGGAACTTGGTGAAGCTGGTGAACGATGAACAGGTTTAGAAAAGGTGAAGCTTAGCACTTGGGTCAAACGGAACGACAAGGCATGGCAGGTTTGGAAGAATGCGAAGGGAAGCTCTTGCTTACCTTATACAGGTTGAAGTGGATGAGAGAGGAGAATCCCCAGATTCGAGAGAAGCTTGAAGTCTTGGAAAAGAATGTTGAAGACGAACTTCTTCAACTTGGTTAGACAATGGAGCAAGATGAAGTTGCAGATTGTACTGACAAGGAAGAGGAAGCAGTGATAATTGAAGATGTTGCAGATGTGACAACAATGGAGGATGAACTTGAGATTGATCAAGTTGGACCAAGATCGTACCATTTGCAGACATGGATGGACGAGGAGGCTCACATGGAGGAGCCTCATGATGATGAAGTGAGTATTGATACTTGTGTTTCACTTGAGCATTTGGTAGATGGACCATATGCGGGGAAGGGAAAAATCAGTTTGTCGATGCTAAGGAGCATCTTACCATGGATGACTATGATGAGGCATTGTATGGAGAAGCAAGGGTTGTTGATTGTTGTAGGACTTGTTGGGGTTGTTTGTGACCTTATGATAGAAGGTACAAAGGCTTGTGACAAGGGAGGAACATGATGATCGTTGCAGATGAATCGGTCATGCTTTAGTCACATTGGCTAAGTGCCCGACATGACTCATGGATAGATTGAAGGCCACACACTTGGGTGGACTTCTCATGGCTGAGACCAAGAGCAAGTCTTGGTGGAACCTTTAGTGGGGGAGCTATGATGGAAGAGACTTATGACATGATGATATGGTTAGGTGACTGAGTTCACTAGACCGAAGATTGTATACTTGGGTGAGGATGACTGATTGTTGTGATGGGTCTACTTGGTTGGACTACATGGAAACTTAGTCATGGACATTAGGTTGGAGACATGGAGCATGGAAGTCTTATGTAGGGACATTATGTGGGAGCACTAGTAGAGGTGTCACTTATGGGCATCCAATGAGGAGTGCCAAGGCAGGGATGTTGTGCAGGTGGATTTGCTGATGTGACATGGAGATGTTTTACTTATGAGCCGATGGAGAGGTTGTGCACTCTTGTACAATAAGTTCATGGACTTGGATGGAGTTGTGAGTAGACTATGGAGCATTCCTACTACATGGAGAGCTGAGGCATCTTGCAGAGACCTTTGGGTCGAGACTTGTATGCTTGCTGAGATGTTGGTTGGGGATGGCTTATGGAGCTCATAATGACATGAGATAGTTGTGACTTTTGGGGACTTCATATATGGTGGACTTGGAGGATCTGATGCATTGAGGAGCTCAGGTTAGAGACTTTGATGTAGGATGGGGTGCATAATTTCAAGTACATGCATGTGAATGGCTTGAAAGAGTGACTTGATGTGGAGGATTGATATGAGACACTTTGGAGTGATGGAGTACGACGATGATGATGCCTTGGTGGCAACACTTGGGCATGGGTTGAGTCGAGACTTAACCACTTTTAACATGGGAGCTGATTGATCTATGATCAAGGGCAACACATGGATATATGAGACAGGTGTATACTTGTTTCTATGGTAGACTTGAGGGATGGCACATTGCAAATATGATGGAGATTACTTCATGGACCTGGATGTGGCACACCGAGAATTGGAGGTTGATGAGATGATCTCTTCATATGGAGGAGATACACATATGGATGATGATGTTTGGCTAGATGTGGTTGATTTCATGCAACACATCGACACCAAACATCATGGACAACATGTTGCAGATGAGATGAGGGCTACTTCATGGACCTGAGCATGGCTACACTTATATGGAGATGGATTCTTGATCGAGTTGAGGATGTGACAGGATGTTCTGAGACACAACTGATGATGGCATGAGGATGTTCACTCTCATGGTTTAAGCGTGACGGTTGGATTAGCTACCCAACTAGTTCAGACATGGGGAGTAGTAGTGTACAGAGATGTGTTAGCATTGGGTTGGAGTATCATGACAATAGTTTGCATGGGACGAAACATGATGAGGTCGACACGAGATGTTGCAGGAAGCATGTTGCTTGAGATGGAGGGGCCAGCCTTCCACGATGGGAGCAACATGTGGAGATTTTGACAGGGTGGTCGATGATCATGGATTGAGATGATTTCCAATGTATGACATACCGATAGTGTGTATAGCTCGGTATGTTGATCTTGGTGACGGATGGTTGCTAGGATGGTATGTTGTCGAGGACAACAATGACTTCAGGTGGAGGAGGATGACCTGCGGTTCTTACCACATGCTCTGGCATGAAGTATGATGGTGAAACAACAAAGTGCGAGTTTAGACTTACATATGCGTGAGGTTATGTTATAATGAACGCATAAAGGAAGGAGGACAAGCTAGTTATATGCGTGGAGGCATGGGTTTGAATGTATGGAGGCTGACCTACACTTGGAACGAAAGTCGATGATGTTTGTGGGTGTTTGCAATGGAAGTGTAGGGCGTTGGCAAGTCGGCTGGGTAGCCAAGACTTGCCCAACGCACCATATAAGTTAACAAGCGTGGAGCTCATTTGAAACAACAACTTTGCTCATCGCTCAATGAAGTAGAAGTACGCAGATACAAGGGTGGACATAACAAAGGATAGAGGTGCAGTTTAGAAGATGCGTCCATTCTTGGGTAGGTCATTCGGAAGTAGAAACACACATCTTGGTTTTGGGTGAAGGGCACGAGCAGGGTCGCCCGATGGTTGGGTGAGGCGTGCACGGTGTATGTGTGGCACCCGGTTTGTGTGAAGGTGCACCCAACGGTGGAAACAGAGGAGCGCTCAGTTTGTACGAAGGCGGCTGACGGTGAAACGGAGGAGCGCCCAGTTTGTGCGATGACTTGGCACGGGTGTCTTGGCGACTCGGGTGAGTGCCCACCCGTCGTGCAAGTGTGCACGATGACTTGGTGAAGTGTTGAGATTGTGAACGGAGGTGTGTCTCAGGTAGAGGCACCCGTGTGTGGCGACTTGGAGGCGTGCCTGAGTTGCACAAACAACACGATCGTGTGACGAGGTGAACGAAGGGTTGGTGAGTTGTGCGGCGACCGTGTGGAGGTGCCGACGAGCTGGGCAACTGAGTTTGCTGAAGTTGTGAAAATTGGCTAAGTGTAAATTTGGGGTTTCTCAAGATTTAACTTGTACATTGTAAAAGTGAAGATTGTATAATATATTGATTCGGGCAGACTCATATTGCAGGGAGTTGCCCCTCCCTTTATATTGTTGATTTTCTGATAATGGTTGTATGAATGTGTATGGTATTATTGTATAAAGAAACACGATTAATAATACTTGGTTGCGAAACACAAACTAAGTAGGAAAAGTGGAATGTTAGGCGTAGTCTACAATCGTAAGTATTAGTGAAAAGAAAACGATTGGTAGTGCCGCACCTCGCTATAAGCGGTTGAAAGGCTACCGCAACTGTAGGGGTGTGACGGTTGTGTTGGCTATTTTGCAATGCTCACTGTATTGTCCCCCAACCCCCTCCTTGATATGCTGCTATCAGTTCTGATCCTCTTATTTTTTCCTAATATGCTAAGTCTACAACGCCTCCCAAAAATAATGTTTGTCAATTGTTTTCTATAGTATCCTCCAGTCCCTAATCTCAACAATTTGATGGGAATGACAAAAAAGAGACTTTCGAGACGATCTTTGCAAACAATACTTTCCTAAAAATCTAATGAGATTTTTTTGAACAACAAAAAAACCACCAATAATCATTTTCTAATATAGTTAATACATATAAAACAATAATAACACACCATCATAAATAATAAATTTAATATAAACAAAATATTAATCTTTAACATATTTTTATATATAGATATATACATTATAAACAACAAAATCATTATTAACTATAATACAAAAGAATTTTAAAATAGGTGCGATTGCATTATTCCATTTTATTTTTCACTTATCTCACAATAACTTCATTTATCCAAGAATCTCTCTTTTCTATATTCTACACATTTAATGGATTTGGTTTATTTATTGATTACAACAAGTGATTATAATTTTCCATTTAATTTACATTTATTAATTAATTGATTATTTTTTTTTTAAAATAAAAGATTAATAAATTTTACATAATTAATATTTATATCACTCAAACAAAACTTAAAAATCAAATAATTGGAAGGAAAACAAACCAAATTATTGTAGATTTGTTTGTATGGCGTTGACATTGATTTCTCTACATTAAATAAAAAATAAAGAAAGATTATAGAAGTAAAAATTGTTTGTTAATTTTTTTTTTTGTAAGCTTTGGCAGGGCTCTTCGATTTTATGTCCATTACACACCCCGCCACAGGGGAAGGGTAGCCCAAGATTTGAACCCAAGACTTCCGGTTCGGTGAGACTTCATTTCCACGGTCACTGCCACTTGAGCTACCCCATGTAGACAAAATTGTTTGTTATTTAAAAGTTTGGAGTGTGTTCTAAAACTTAACTTAAAGCTTGGAATATGCCCTAAAATTACTTATACTTGATTAAAATTAATTAAATAATTGAACTTCACTTAAATATATTATACAAAACTAAAAATAAAATATTAATTAAATAATATTTTTTTTCCTCACACTAATAACAATAATAATCATTTACTAATCTATTTACATACACACATAAAAAGATAATAACGCACAATCATAAATAATAAATTTAATATAAACAAAATATTAATCTTTCATAATTTTTTATACATAAATTATAAGCACAAAATCATATTAATTATAATAACAAAAGAAATTTCAAGTAGCTTTCATATATACATAAATAAATTATAAACACAAAATTTCAGTTATAGTTGGCATTATTTCTAATTATTTTTTATTGATCTATAATATTATATGGATCATAATTTGTATTTTATAAGAAAATTTGTCTTTCTCTAGTGTAGATAAATTTAAATTAATTTAGTTTCTTGTTTTTGTTTTGTTTTGTTTTTTTTAGTTTGATAACAATGGGATTACATTATGGTCATGTTTAAGAATAACACTCTACGGGTGACTTACATTTAGGAGTGCCTTAACAACTTACGTTATCATCCACTGACCTCATGGACAATTTAGTTTATTTTAAATAATTAAAACATATAATATAATTTTCCTAATTAAATTTTATTTCTTAAATAATATAATAAAAATTTTACATGAATTAATACTTTTATCAATCAAATAAAATAATTGGAGGAAAAGTAAACCTAAGCAATTAATATAGATTTGTTTGCATGACCTTTGACATTGATATTGAAAAACAACAAGTTGGAAATTTAGTTAAAAGATTTTAAAAGTATAAGTTATTTGTAAGTAAGGGCTTGAATTATGCCCTAAAACTACTTCTGTCTGGCTAAGAGCTAGTCTACCACCCAATCCTAGAGGCATATGGAAAGGAGTGATAGTCTGCCCCTTTAAGGATCATCAACTATTAATTCCAGGTGGTATGGTTTTCCTTGAATAACAATAACGAGTCAGCTTGCATTTGCATATAATAGTGATGAGTCAGCCTGCATTTGCAGATAATAGCGAGTGATGGCTATCTCCACTCCACTACTGGTTTGAGAACTGAGTTATGATAAGTTTTCCCACTCTTAAAATAGATAAGTTGTTTGTAAATTTTATTTTCTTTAGAAAAAAAACCATAATTTTATTCATATAATATGATTTAAAGTTCAAGTTGTGCATATACAAGCCATGCGAGTATTCTTTAACCAAACTGTAAAAAACAACTATGAAAGCTTGCAAAGTAATAAGTGAGCCAAAACATTTGACAACACAATAAAAAAAGATACAAACATCATATACTAATAATTACAATCCAAGGAAGTTGATTGTAACTTACCATGAAATTTGTTCATATTTGATAGGGAAGTGAGTTTCATTTGTCATGATGGTTTTAGTAACTTAGTGTTTTTTATGAGATATATTTACTACAAATTTTCGCTAAAGGTGCAAAGATACAACGAAGGAATTGAACATGCCTATGATGTTACCGCAAAGGAAATATAACAACCTAAAGGGTGGAGGATGAAGGGGAGGAAATGTGTTCATGCTTGTAATAGTCTCACACTTGTGTCGATGCCTGTCTAACAGATGTTGCTCGAACCACCTCACTAATTCATTTCTTTCCAATCATACAACTATGTAAAATCTTATATACATATTATATTTAAGATATAACATGCAAGGTAATGAGGAGAAACATTACCATAGGTCCCAGTGGGAACTTGTGCATAAAAAATGTAATTGCACAGAGGAAATGACTAAAGTTAGTGTATGTTGATAATGGTATTAAACAAAGAGCATATTTCACTCAAGTGAGATTCAGATTCTATGATATTTTGCAATCAACATAAAGAAGGGGGTTTGTTTTAGAATTTTAGCTATCTACTTTAAAAAATTTTAAATTAATTTGGAGCCATTTTCCTAGAGCCATTAATTCCATTTTTAAATTTAAATTTAAATTTTGTCTAGCAAAAATTTTTTGGAATAGCAAATTTATGTGGTGTAGTTTATACAATCCAAGTGTCCAAGTAAAATTTCAAGGCATTGTATTGATTTATGCATTCAAAAATACAATTTTATAAATGAAAAGTTACACATGATATATGCATATATAAAATCAATATAGATCCACTTTGAAGAGGATTAAATCCCTTGAGGTGCATACTTTTTTCAAGTTTTCCACTCTAAAAGAGGTCTCATAGGCTATCTTTGGCCTTGTGGACACTAAAATTTTCTTTATTTCTTTCTCATCTTTCTAGAAGTAGTTAGGGTCACCTTTGCATAGCTCGTGTGAGTCCCACAATGACGAGTGACCATGTAAGTTAACCATAGTTAAGAAGTCTTTATGACAAGGATGGTCATTCCTAAAGAAAAAAATACCCAGTAATATCTCAGGTTTAACACGATTTAAGGTGAGACTTTATCATAATTAGTTAGAGCAATTTTGTGTGAGAGTTATGTTAGGAATCCCCAAAGTTAGAATTTTGGTACAAACTTGACCAAAACTTTAGATATTTTTGTTATATAAAAAAATTGGTTGGGTTATGATCTAGCTATAAATTGGCTGAAAAAAAATCAAAATTAAGGCCATTCAATTTTCGATTAAACAATTTATATCATCCTACCTAAAAAAATCCCTAAAACACCTAAAGGAAATCTTTAAAATACATAATTTAATGTAAATCTTATCATATTTATTAATATACTAGCATCAAGAATAGTGTAAACCTCCATGCCAAAAATGGCTTGTTTTAAAATGGAAATATTTAGTTTAAATGAAAGTGAGTTATTTAATTGATCTGATAAATGTTTCCATCATTTGAATGTTAACATTGTTAATAATTTGGTTATTATGCTTTACTTTTCTTTAATAATGAGTGAGTAAACATTTTCCCCATTTTTAATTTGAAACAATAAGTAAACACTCCTCACTTTTGATTTGAAGGGGTACCTACTAAGTATATGATATGCATTTATAGTTTGGAAAATTTTCACACTATTGAATTGTTTATTTTACATATATTTGTTTTGTATGTGGAATGGATAAATTATAAATCTCACTTTCATATTAACAAATTATAAATATAAACGATAGAAATTTATATATATATATATAATATATATATAATATATATATATTATATATATATAAATATATATTATTATATATATATATTTATATATATATATATATATATTATAATTATAAATATATATATATATTATATTATATATATCTATATATATATATATAATATATTATATATAATATATAATATATATATATCTATATATATTTATATAAAACGATTAGATATGGTTTCTTTGTAAATGTATAGGTTTATCAAAGGATATAATATATATTACCTTTATTAACTTACATTGAAACATATCAATATAAATTAATACCTAATTTAGCCGTATCCTAAAATAAATTATCAGTATTTTATTCTTTTCAAAAAATATAAAAAATAAATAACAAAATTAATTTTAATTTAGATATTAAAAATTAATTAAATCTATTTATCCCTATTTTATTGCAGAGAGTGTTAATTTGTAAATAAGTTTTGTTATAATATCATGGGCCATTACTATGGCTTATCAATACTGCATGCCCAAAAAAACATAACTCATTTCATATAACATTTTTTTAATTAATTGATTTAATTAAAAGGACAAAAAAACAAAATAAATGTGAAAACAACAAAAGGCAAATGCCAAATGGAGATGAAAAAGGTAGACAATGCCTAGCCTGATCAATTTCAAAAAGGGAGACCTTCAGCGTAGTTTTTTTTTAAATAATGCTAACTAGCAATTGCCCCAACTATTGAAAAGAAACATCGTAAAACAATAGAGCATATAGCACTAATTGATACTTGTTTGAAAACTGTTGAAAGCCACGAAAATATCAACGAAAGACAAGGACCATGCTACAATGAAATATTATTGCAATACTACTTCGTTAAGCCTTACAAATCATGAGGCCTATGTTCAAGTTAAAGACCTTGTGTGATTATGCCAACATGAATGCCTCGTAAATAATGAAAGAAATCATTTGTTTTAGTACAAATTCTCTATATTTCTTCTTGATCACTTTATCCTGCTATAGAGAACCTTAATCAATACAAAGAATTTTTTTAATAGTTTGAAAAATGTTTCTACAAAGGACTGTAACAATTTTGTAAATAAATTTTAAATCTCCATGTGAATTAAGATCCACCCTTGAATAAAACTGCACATATCTCCTATTTGGAAATTGAATCCAAGAATAGCATCAACTACACCTCTTCTTGAGAAAATTGCATGTGTTTCTCTTCTGACTGTTGACTCACCTCTGTATTATTTCCTTCACAATCCTTAAAACTATTCAAAATATCACATTTATCTCTACCACTAATCTTCTTGGTGTCTGCCATGTTCTTGTTTTAATCCAATAAATTCTATTCAAGAAAACATAACCTATGTCATGTAGTTGAAAATAATGTAGAGACCATTCAATAACATTTAAACTATTTTATCGTGAAAATCAAGCAAGTGAGATCCATAAGCACCATAATGAAAATACTACTCCTTTTTTACATCAAAAGACCACATCTCACCTTGGTCTTAAAACAATGGCCCAAAATTTATATAACCTACTCATCTATTTGACTCGTAAAAACATGAAAGAGTTATTATATGTGTTCCAATCAAATTGAAAAGTGATCTAGTAAATCACAAGTGACGAAATGAAGATGCTAAACCATGAAACAGGTTTTCCTTGCTTAATCTATAGTTACCAAGTAAGGTCCAAAGAAATGAAAGAGGAAAGTTGAGAATGAACAAAAAAATACCAAGGTGTTAAATTTCAAAACAATAGTAGATGAAAGGTAATTTAGACCACACAAAGTTTTTCTCAAATGAACTAGCTCATTCCTTTATAATATCAATTATATTAATAGTACAACTACCAAGTTTAGAAAAATTGGAGAATGAAAACAAAATAGATCCTCAACATTTTATAAATCTAGTGTAAAACAGAATAATTTAATGGAAATAAATTCTCATCCAAGGAGTTCTAAAGTAATCAGATTGAAAATTGATCCAACAAATTACTGATGACAATACAACGATGCTAAACCATGAAACTAGTTCCACTTGCTTAATCTAGAGAACCCAAGTAAGGTCCAAAGAAACGAAAGAGGAAAGTTGAGAATGAAATAAAAAAGATACTAAGGTGTTA
>APFE031651163.1:40626-115932 GCA_000404065.3 Pinus taeda
AAAGTTGCAATCTAAACTTTTTATATATTGTTTTATATCTTTTTATTAATTTTATTAGAAATTTGGTAGAAAATCATTAAAATAACAAATTTCATTTTAGAGTTCGGAAAAGCGTAATGTATTTATATATTTAAAAGCATGTTGTAATAATGAAAATGAACAATCCTAATAAAACTAAAATATAAAAATATTCAATTACATTAAAATTATGACAAGTATGGTGTTGATGCTACTTGCAATTATGTTCTCAAGGACAAAAATGACAACGGCAAGCCTTTCTCTACTTGGGGTGAAAGAAACCTTGAAATTTGGCTAGAATCATTTGGTGGGAAACTTTATGTGTGGAGATAAGAAACACAAGTTTGAGATCTCTTTCATTCACATCTCAGTTTCCACACAACTCAGGCTTATGACATGAAGGTTTAGTTTTGAATTTGAAGGAATCTATTTGGTTCTCATTGAAGGTCTTGCTTTATATCAATTATTTATTCACTATATATTCATTTCCTTCTTAGCATTGAAGAAAAAATGGAGACCTTGGGTGATTAGTGAATATCTCTTCTCTTTGTATTTCATTGGGCTCTTTAAGGTTTTGGATCAGTATTCTTTGTCATATTGCATATCAAACCTATGTCTCTTTCATTAGCTAAGAGCTTGTCTCATTTTCATTGGTTCGCTTCTAGGATTGGATAGAAATTAGGTTCCCATACTTCTTTCCACAGCTACACCCTTACAACCATTATTCTTTCTTCAAGTTTCTTCATCCCTTGTGTTCTCTCCACACTCAACCATTTCTCTGTATCTAGAGTATTGTGTCCTTTGTTTGATAAAATTATTAGTTTGCATGGCTAGAGATGGGCATAGCAGATGTCATGATGTAGTTAGTAATAGAGGAGGGGGATAAATAGGTCAAACAAAACTAACTCCCAATTGCCAGTTGAGCTCAAAGGAAAGAAACAAAGGAAACAAGTAGATATCATCCATGCATTCTGTCCAACATTGAAAGTTAAATTGAAGCAACTAAACATGAGACTAGTGACTTACCACACTACATTACTAATGTTGATCTAATGAACCAAGTAAGGGATTGGATCCCTCACACTAGTGGTGTTTGATCATGTCAAAACCCATAGGTGTGAGTGATTGATGCATAATGAAAAATTAAAAATATTATTGGTATGGCCATTTAAGATAAAGAGGATGTGCAATCGAAGAATCATGCCCAATTCGATGAGGTACAGATGTAGCTCAACGATGGACCAAAAAATTGATATTCTAGATGACCATGTTACCAATATCACATTCGTCAATCCTCAAGATAGTCATGGCCAAACTCAAAGGATCTAGTGGACTCTCCCACTAACTAGCTATGCTATGTTAGAGTCAGTATTTGCATATTGCCATCACTGATCAAACCCTGCTCTTTGGATTTTCATTTTAGGTGTCTCATACTGAATTTTGGATCATTCCATTAGGTCATGTTAAAATGGTCCATTGATGGTTGTATTTTTCTTACAAAATCAAATCTTCCCTCATTAGGTACATTTGCTAACCCATTTCCATGTTGTATTCAGTTGAGGTTTAAAATATGTTACTTTAGATGTCAAGGCAGTTGTCTTTCCATTAGGATTTAGGGTTCATTTCCAGGGCATTTCCATTAGGTCTTAGGGTTCATTTGTAAGGTCAAAGAAGCATGATTTCAAGTGTGAATAAAGAGAAGAAAAGGTATGAGGATGACTAATACAGATAGAGTAATTTCCAATAAGTCATGATGACTGTATAAAAATATTTTGTCACTAATGTAATTTTCATCTCAAAAACATGTGTTTGAGATGAAAACAGAGCATTTTTAGTTGATTTATATTCCTTTCATGTAATTCAATCCATGTTGTGTAATAAGTGTTCCTAGCTACCCCAAACATTTCTCCTTGCTGCAAGAAAATGAAACCACTGAAAAAATCAGTTCAATCTGAGCATCATCCACCTAAAAGAGACAATGAGAGAAAGATATTAAACAGAGATTGGGAGGAAAGAAGAAAAGGTTCCAAAACATTAGAAAGTGGGTTTTTCTAATGAAAAATCAAAATCAATCTCTATATAAGATGTCACACTCCTTTTCCAAACTCATCACTGTCATTTCACAAAGAGAAAGAAAAGCATTGAAGGAGAGAGGGGAATTGAGGCCAATTGGTGGCTAAGGAGAAGGGTCAATGCACATAGGAGATAGGGTGTTGTGCAAAAAGCAATTGGATGAGGTGCTACGCACAGAGGCTGGAGCACTGCGCATAGGAGTGGAGCGCTGCGCATAGGGTAGTTTCTCAAGTGAAAATTTGAACGATGTTGTGTGTAGAGCCAGAGCATTGTGCACCTATAGGTGGCACTGTGGATAGGCTAGCAAGCGAAAAAACACTCTGTCAGCCACTCAAAACTTGTAGTTTTCCTTCTATAGCCTATAAACAAGTAAGTGTAATCTCTAAGCTATCGTCTTGGCATTCAATTCATCAGTTTGAAGTTTGTTTTCTATTTCTAAAATCAAACCCTGGATTGCCTACAAATCCATCCTATACATCCCTCCACTCATTCCTTCAAAACCCAATCCCTCCTATACATCGCTCCACTTATTCTTGGAACCTTTAATCTCTCCTATACATCCATCCACCTATTCCTTGAACCCTATTCCCTTAAACAAATCCCTCCACATCCCTTATTCCCTAATCCCCAAAGAAAAATCCTAACCCCTATTTACTAAACAGTCCCTATCAAAGAAAAATACCCTCCCTCTCATTTTCATATTATATATATTCCATCCTACACTACATAACTTCATCTCCCCTTCCCTTATCCCTAATCACCAATACTTACTCGTTCATTACATTCTCTAGGGTTACACAGCTTCAAAATTTGACAAACATGGACAAAGAGGAGATAGATTATGAGGAGGAGGAAAACAATGGTAGTGAGAGTCTGGGAGATGAACCTCAGCATCAGAGGAAAGCACACAATGGAGGTAGAATTATAATGGAGGAAACATTAAACATCAAAGAATTAGAGGCTCCTCATATGACTGCCATTTGTTTTAGGCATCTAGGGTGTTATGAGTTTCGTGAGCAGGTGGAAAGAGGTCAACATCATCCTAAGTTGACCAAGAATTGTGTAGCCAATATCCATGATAAAAAGGTAACTCTTGTCAAGGTGACATTTACAATTTCATCCTCCATCATTGCTAATGTTGCAAGGATTCCAAATGTGGGGGACAAATGGTATAAGGCACAAGATTTGGATGAGCACTATTATGAGTCATAAATCAAATATAGGTACAGAAATGAAAATAAGAGGACCTTTCCTTTCAAGTTCCTTGAAGACAAATATGCCCCTATGATGAGGATCATTATGAAATATTTCAAATGTGAGGGTAGATTTTCTAGATTGTATACCTATCACATTAGGCTTCTTATGCACTTCACAAGAGTTAAAATCTTGAACATCCCTTATTTCGTATTCAGGAACATTGAGGAGATGGCCTATATTGTATAGAAAAGTCAATACCCCCAATAGATGAGCAGTCTATATCACTATTCCCTGATCAAGATTATCATGCCACATCATCTCAACCTCCTAAACATCTCCTAGGGGACATTCATTTCAAATGACATCTTTAGGGGTCCTCAGGTTCCTCCACCAGTGCCTCAAGAAGCAAAAAGACCTTCCAACAGTGCCAAAGTTAAGAAAGATGAGAAGGTTAAAAAGACTAAAGTTGTTGAGGAGCTAAAACCCTACAAGACAAATTAGAGAGGGGCTAGAAAGTTGTTTGTAGTATATAGGCAACGGTTTACTCCACTTGATGTGGAAGGGGACTTGCCTTCTTCATCAACTCATAGGAAAATGCTTGCTCAAAAAAATGTGGAAGGGGGTTTTCCTTCTTCTTTAACACAACAGGTACAATAGGTGCAGTAATTGCATAAAGGGAAAGAAAAGGTGTTGGAGGAAAGCCTTGATGATGAGGAGGAAAGGGATTTCGATTTGATGGAAGATGATGAACCAGAACAACCACACATCCATCATGGCATTGAGATAGTTGACTTGGAGCCTCAAGATGAGGCAACAAATGAAAACATCACCATAAAGGAAAAATATGCACATATCCAAGCACTGATGGACAGCTTGGCGAGAGCTAAGTATGTCATTTCATACCTTGAGTAGGAGACTAAGAAACTAAGTGACAAACAAGTCCTCATGGATCTGTTGCTTCTCAAAGAAAAGAGGTAAAGTGACAAGCAGAAGTGAGTAATGCAAGAGGAAGAAACATCAGCTACCTTGACTACAAAACAAAGAATTGAGAAGGAAATTGAGGAGGATAGAGAAACGTGGCTTGACAGGGTCAATTTCCATTTGGAGAAGCTTCTACAAAAGGCAAATAGGAACAATCAAATCGTCAGTCACATGGGTCCCCATTACAGGACCCAGAACAAGATTTGCAACATAAGGGTCAAGCAAATGAAAAAAAGGCTAAAAAAAGCACTCAAAGGCAAAAATGAGGATGATAGGCTTAGGTTTCTTGCTAAAGCTTCCTTGGTTAACGAAGACACTTGTTGGTGGTGTTATCCACAAATTTGAGCAAGTTTTGAAGAATTTGACAATTTTTGACACAGAAATTTTGGCTCTATGCGCAGTGCCACTGGCGTTGGCTTTTCCTAGGGACATCCAATGAGGGAATGGTTAGAAGCTATGGATTCCCAATTATGAGTACATGAAACCTGAGTATTTTCTAAGCTTTTAGAGCAGAACTAGTGAACCAAAAGGTCAAAAAACACCCACATAATGACATTTATGCCCTTTTTTGGACACACAGAAACAGTCTTGGGAGAATCAATTTCTGAGGTTTCCAATGAACTTCAAATAAAAAATTTCAAGATGTTCTGGAAATCAGACTTGAAGAGCTTTCCAATGAGCTATCATGAGCTCAATTGGGACATTGAGAAAGCCTCCAAAATGGCTCTGCGAAAAGTGTTGCGCATAGAGCTTGGGTGTTGTGCATAGGACAAAAATTGTGCTGAGTTTCCATTTCATTGTGCCTTGACTGTAATTTTGGGTTTCCTCTCATGGATGGTGTTTTACTGATGTAAATGATGACTAGGCATGTAAATATGATGGATAATAAGTAGTAGAAGTTATATTGATTATATTAAAGGTTATCTTTAGGACAAATGAATCAGTTTCCTCACTTCTAGAGGCAAGTTGTTAGGATGCCTAGATTCCAGTTTCTTGTTCAGTTTTGGTTAGATTAGCTCCTCATCTTAGGGATTCGAACCCTGAGGATGGGAGGATTTTGAATAAATGTATATATCTTCTTCTTATTTCTCATTATAAAGGTTTGGACTCAGTGGGATGCTTATGCTTTGAAGAGACATCATTTTGTATCAACTTTAGCAGGAGACTAATGAAAACTTACAGCTATTTCTTTGGGATCCATGTGGTATGATGTTCAATTTAGTTTTTCTTATGTTTTCATTTGTTAGAATGTATTTTTGATTCCATTTCATCATTTCATGCTCTTTATGTGAATGTATACAAGTTTGAAAGGGAGAATCCATAACCTCTATGCTCTGTTTTTGGTATACATTTCATAGTTTATGTTTTCTTCAGTTTAGGAAGAATCCATGTTGCTTACATTCTCTTTCTAGCTCCTCGCCTATCTTTGAATCACTTCACCCATCAAACCATAGAGTGTTGAGCCTTGTGCCTACCTTTTCCGATCAAAACACTGCAATTTTGACCTAATTTCCTTGCCCTAATTATTTGATTCCTCCTAATCTAGCAGAACCCTTCAAAATAAAATCAAACCTTGTGCTACTATACCTATCCTAATATCATTTTCTTGTTCTAGTCATCTTGGCTGAGATCCTTATGGGGAGAGCCCTTTCCTCACCTAGTAGGGCTAGCTACTTGGCTAAGCGTGGTTTGTGGTTACCCTGGCATTTCCTTCCTTCAGCATGAGGTTCAATCCAGGTGATAACATGCTACACAGTGTTTTGTTGTCTTACATAGTTTTCTATGTTAATATGTTTAAAATAAATTTCCAATCAATTGTAGTTAGCTTCCAGACATGTATTATCAAGCATATTGAGAAGGATAACCCATTTTTTAATACAATGACAATAGAGTAAACAAATATTGACATACACTGTTAATGAAGCTTATATTTTACTATTATTCTAGTTTCCTAATTGTGTATTTTATGCTAGTGATATAATTTCCTTAGTAGCAACAATGAAATAGGATTGGATTATAACTTCTTAAGTCAAAATTAATACAAATCTTATTAACATACATAATAATAATATTATTATTGATGATAAGATTGATTTATTGTATTTTACATAAAAATATATAATTTATTTTAACATTTTTATTAAAATAACAAATTTTATTGAAAGTCTTATAATGTTGGGAATTAACATATTTATACACACTAAAAATATTATAAATATTTTTAAACTAGAGTAAATATTTAATGTAAATATTAATAACAAATATTTTTTTTAATTCACTTTTATATTATATTTACTCCATATTTAAGAAGTAAATCTTCTAATTTTATAATATTTTGGAATTGGAAAACGTTCAATTTTATTGATTAAAAAGTTTTGTTATTTTATTATTTTTAGAAATCATCCATATATTTAAAGAAAAAAAATTGTTGTACATTTTATCCAGTAATGGAAAAAAAAACATTTAAATGTTGCTAGATGTAAAATATAATATTATAATTTGTTCATAAATTTATGTAAAATACTAAAAGATATAACTTTATAATATTTTAATAAGGTTTTAGTGTTAAAATTAAACTGTAGCTGAAATATTAGAAAATATATAATAAAAAAATTATCACTATCACATTAAAAGTTAAAGAATGGTAACTTTATTGTGTATTTTAAATAAGAGACATTTTACCAAATTCGAAAAGAATAAGTGATTTAATTATTCATAATGTAACAACCTTTATGAAAATTTCATGTAATAAAAGTTAATGAAAGAAAAATAATAACCATGGTTGTGGGACACTTATTGCAAGCTAAATGTTGGGCAAGACATCCTAGTGTGGGTGTTCATTTAGGTTATTATGGCTAAGGAAATTGGGAAAGGCCATGGAAAAGGCTTTGGAAAGGAAAAATGTCATTTTTGACATTTTATTTACGAAAATAATGGAAAATAGGAGAAGCAAAAGGTGAAAGGTCATAGGTTGCATGTGAGGAGGAAAGTGAAGAAAAATAAGGGAAAATGAAGAAAATAGAGGCCTTGTTAATAAAAATGCTTCTGATGGTCAACTCATGGCTTTTTGTTAGTTCAGTTTTGGAGCTCTCTCTCTGTTCTCTCTCCCACTCTTGGATACTTAGCGTTTTCTTGGAACACTTTAGCATTTCATCAAGAAAGGAAAAGAAGGCAAGAGGAAGCAAATGCTAAGCAAGTAAGGGGAGGGTTAAGTAGCTACAACAAGATTATTTGCATGTATCAATTTGCATGTGTCATTTCCTTGCTCTATTTGACATGCATGGTTATGCATGTATGTTCTTGGCTTTCTTGTTGTCATGGACATGGGTTTTTCCAGGTGTGATAGTGCTTTTCACCCTAGCCTTGCTATTTATGGACAGCGATGGTGTAGTAGATACTTTTGTATGCGGTTGATATGGATTATTGGATAGACTCGAAGCTGAGTGGGGTGGTCCCAAGGTTATTTACAAGACGTAGGAATCCTAGGATAGGATACATGGTAAATATTAAATGTGAACACCTCGATTGAGCCTAGGAATCCCTTAGCCAATAATGGCAGGAGACATGGTAAAGCTCAGTGGTGAGTACCCATGATTGGGCCTAAGAATCATGGGATGGGATACACGTAAAACCCAAAGGGTGGAGACCCTATAGGCTTAGGAATCCCTTGACCAATAATGGCAGGATACACATTAAAGTCAAGAGGTTGGGACATAAAAATTCCTCATAGTGTATGTGGAGAGATCTGTTGGAATCCATGCTTTTTTTGGCCTAGTGATCTGGTGAGGATTTCATTAAAGCTTGATATTTTAAGTTTATTATTTATGGCCTAGTGATATAGTGGGGTTTGTGATAAAGACTAGTTGTATTGTTGAGGGTGAGGTGGTGTAGCCTCAGGAAGCCCTGGTTGATTTTGTTGATAAGTCCCACATTCATGCTTGGAATATGGCATGGGGGTGATTATCTAAAGAGAGACTTGACTCAGCCAATCTATAGTTAAGTGGAACATGGTAGTCCCATACAAGGTTGGATTTGCATTAATTAATGAGAACTATTTCTCATTAATATTTTCTGAGCAAATGTACTGGTTTATATGAGACAATTATGGTTGATGTATCCTTGATATTATTGTTGGTTATATGCAGTCTATGAGCATGTTATATGACAGTGATGATATATTGCTATCATCATTTTTTATTTGTAAATGAATGTACAATGAATATATGACCTAATAGTTGATAATGCAGTTAATGTGATAAAGCGTCAATGCTTCTTAGTGATTCTTAGATAAGTACGAGACCCATATGCCCATATCTGTTGTTATGACCTGTAGAATGCATATTTGTGACATGTTCGATGAAATGCATTTCATGGCCACTAGGGGTATATTCAAGTATTTATTCAAGTATTTCAATTCATATCACCGTTTCGATGTTACTTTTATTCCTGATAGTTTCATGTAGTTCTGATTAGTGGTCTATGTCCTAGACCTGAGAAAGTGGCACAGAATCTGGGGTTGCAGGCTCAAAAATAGATGAAAAATACCCCAGTCGCTTGCATTCCCATGTTGTGAGAGTGACTAAAGGGTGCTAGTGGCATGCATGCCCATGTCATGGGAGTGAATGAGGCTCTAGGGAAGTGAACTATTAATATTTTGCAGGGGTTGATCACCTAGAAGGGTTGTTTGGATCTTGTATGTTTTGTGGTAAGTGCAGAAGGTCATATTGGTTATGTTGTGTCATTTCCACTTATTTAAGGTGACCAAGAAATTTGAATAAGATTGTAGTAGCCTCTCATCATGTGGTTACCCCAACAGACTGATTAACTTATGTAAATGTGGGAGCATGGTGTTACAGAGTGGTATCAGGGCATGGATCACCCTTTGGACTAGACGGGTGGTGTGTTTTGGTCATGAATTGATGTCGATTGCATATGTATTACCTATACTTGTGTTCTATGTTCTTATTGCATATGCATGGTGTTGGTAATGGTTGTAGTGATGGCGTCATGTGAAAGTGGATGGTGTGTTGTTGGGTGTGTTTATCGTGAATATAGGCTGATTATCAATTGGTAATGCATGTTTTCCATATGTTGGTTATGCATACATGGAGTTGTCTTGCATGATTTCATGATGTGTGGTGAATCATATGGTCATGCATTGATGACTGAAATATGGTTAGGATGATATCTATATTATATTATGATTATGTTTATACATGTATTTTTCTAATATGGTGGACCTTGCAGATGAGATATCCTCCCCAAGCTACACTGAGGTATGTTGATTATTTTTATATTTTGGTTGAGATGACATGGTACGTTTTGCAGGAAAGAGATCAAGATGACTAGCAAGATGGTAGGCTATAGTTCCCGAAACTCTCCCTATGGATCAATTGAGTAGTGTGATATTGGGCATTCTTCTAAATTAGTAGACACATTGAGAAGCTTGAAGGAAGAATTAAGGAGTTGCAAGGAAGAAAACGATAGAATCATGCAGGCACGAGAGAAACAAGCAAAAGTCAATGGAGTAATACTTCAGAGTTTGTCAGGCTTGCAGAGAAAGGGACCACTTTGAATGAGCAATGGATAGGAGAATAACACTATTGGGCCGTATGGCAGTAGATCTCATGGTTTCCATATGTTAGATAGAGATGACATAGTTAGATATGGAAGGTCCTTTGATGCTCTAGATTGGAGAGGTGATGGACATAGGTACTATTCTAGTTGTGGTTTTGATAAGCACTATGATTTTCATTGTTATCATCCTTAGAGGAGGAGTGACTGGCGATATTTTCCGGATGAGTTTAAGAAAGATAAGCCACCTACCTTTGATGGAGAGGTGAATAAGATGGAGGATGCATAGGTTTGGTTACTTGGGATCAAGAAGTTCTTTATGTTTCATAATTACACTTATAATATGAAGGTCAGAGTAGGTATATTCAGCCTGAAAGGGAAAAAAAAATATGGTGGGAAGATGTGAAGTGGTTCAAAGACATCAAGACAAAAGAGTTGAGTTAGCATGAATTCAAGATACTTTTAAGGAAGAAGTACTTGTTAGAGATTTACTACGACAACAAAGCCAAGGAATTCTATGACCTTAAAATCAGATCAATGAAAGATGAGGAGTATACAACTAAGTTCTTGGAGCTATTGAGGTATGTACCGTATCTTAAAGATGAAGAGGCTATAGTTCAGAGATTTGTTAGTGTATTTTCATTACCAATTAGAGATCGTATTGAGTATGATCAACCTCATTCACTTGAGGAAGTTATTGGGAAATTAAATAATTATTTTGTGTAGAGTTTCCTTCCAGAATTATTGCATCCATAATTGTTAGAATTGACGTTTCGAGCCAGCCAAAGTGGCTCATCATCAGGATAGATCAATAAGAATGAATCTCAATTATTATGAGCAGTCAAACCATAAGAGTGAATTGTAGAAATGATGGAAAGGAAAAGATAAATGTAGAAGTAAATTGTAGCCAAAAAGAACAAGGCCTTAGAATAGAAAAGATAAAGAGAATTTTGCACCATACAAGAAGTTCAACGTAGCTAGACAAGAATGTGGGTCATAGCAGGAGAATAAAGGTGATGGTACTAGATGGCTAGAATGTTGGATATGTGGTAAAGAGCATCTCAAGAGAGATTTTCCAAAGTAT
This sequence comes from Pinus taeda, assembly GCA_000404065.3. Taxonomy (NCBI): domain Eukaryota; kingdom Viridiplantae; phylum Streptophyta; class Pinopsida; order Pinales; family Pinaceae; genus Pinus; species Pinus taeda. Next base: position 51,554 of record APFE031651163.1, read on the forward strand.
CAGTGTCGTAGGCCTCAAATTTACAATGCATGTGAGGAAAATATTGTTAGTGATGTCGGGTAAAGCATTCCTCGTATGTATGCAATATTTCATAACAGGAAAGCAAATCAGTAGGCATTTATCAGTGAGATGCACAATAAGCTTTGTGATCAATTTGTTTATATTTTGATTGATCTTGGATATGATTATAGTTATATAATCCTGACTTAGTGGATAAGTGAAGTTTGAATAAAGAAGTTCATGCATAATCTTGGTTAATGCAGTCGGCTACAAATACCAAGAAGAGAGTTGATCATTGGGTTAGAGCTTGTGCATTTGAGCTAGAAAATATGCCTACATTAGCACATCTGAATGTATTACCATTGGGGTCATACAATATTATTTTGGGTATGGACTAGTTGTATCTTCATAGAACCAAAGTGGATTGTTATGACAAAGCTATTGAACGTTTGGATGACAATGGGGAGTAGAGAATATTACAAGGTAAGAAGAAGGAAACATCAATTAGGATGGTGACAACTATGCAGGAAAAACACAGTCATAGAAAAGGGTATGCATTAGAATAAATTTGAGCCTAAAAGTGCCCACGAAAATTTCATGAAATTTCCATGTCATAATATGTAAATCAATAAAAATAAGCTAAATTTAAAAAGAGGTACATATACATATTTTGGAGGGAAAAGAAAAAAAACTACTTCTTTTAATTATATTTTTAACAGATCTCCTTATAGGTTTACTCAAATTCCAAATGTAGATACTCATTGGATGTGGAATTAAATTCCACATCCAATGAACACCCACTATGCATACTTTTCAAAAGACTGGCATTCATAAAAAAATATGCAGATACATTAAAAAAGCATGTTTAACACATTTTTTTATTGTATCTGCAATTTTTATCAGTGTGGATCTTCTCAACAATATGCATAATGGGTACTCGTTGGATGTGGAATTTAATTCTACATCCAACGTATGTTTACATTTTAAATTTGTTTAAACCTATAAGGATATAAGCCCAAAATACAATTAAAAAGTAGTTTTCTCCTTTTCCGTCCAAAATTCATAACTCTTATTTTATTACTTTAACTAATATTTTAATATTTTGACTTAGGAGGCCAATTTTAGGTTGAAATTTCCTCTAATATGTTATTTACAATAAACACTTCTAGTGGAAAAGGTATGAATGATGAGGATGCAAAGATATTGAGAAGGTACCTAGTTTTGTAACAGTTTCAAAATGTGTTTCCAGCAAATATTTCAGAGTTACCATCTCATAGAGAAGTGGAATTTTATTTGAGTTGGTATTAGGGGAAACACCAACATTAAAGGAACCTTACATGATGAGCACTCCAAAGTTAGTAGATTTGAAGTTGCAGTTGAAGGAAATTCTTGAGAAGGGATACATTAGGTCAATTTTATTTCCTTAAAGTGCACCAACATTGTTTGCGAAGAAGAAGGATGGTACTCCCAGGTTGTGAATTTAGTACACACAGTTGAGTAAGATGACTATCAAGAACATGGATTAGTTGGTGAGGATTGAGGACTTATTTGATCAGTTGAAGGGAGTAGCATTGTTCTCAAAGATTGATCTATGATCTGGATATCATTACGTACGCATCAACGAAGAGGACATTTACAAGACAACTTTTTGGACCAAGTATGAACATTATGAGTTTGTTGTAGTTACATACAGTTTGACTAATGCTCCAACTACCTTTATGTTCTTGATGAATAGCTTGTTACATCCTTATTTGGACAAGTATTTTTATTGTATTCATTGATGACATCATGATATACTCTAAGAATGAGGAAGAACATGTCAAGCATTTAGTAGTAGTATTGATATTGTTGAGAGATAATATGTTGTATGTTAATCTCAGTAAATGCCATTTCTTTTAGGCAAAGGTGCACTAATTGGGACATGTTGTTTCTGAGGAAGGTATAATAGTATATCCAAAGAAGATAAGATCTATCATGGAGTTGGAAACTCCTAGAAATGTTGAAGAGGTAAGATCATTTATGTGATTAGAAGGTTATTATAGGAGGTTCATCAGGTACTTCTCTTGGATTGCATATCCTATCACTTCACTACAGAGGAAAGGTAAGAAATTTGAATGGACAGAGGAATGTGTAGCAAGTTTTTATCACTGAAAATAGTTATTGACAAATGCCCCAGTGTTAAAGATTGCTGACCTAAACAGAAGGTTTATAGTGTGTACATATCCTTGTAAGAGAGGACTTGGTGGAGTCCTTATGCAAGAAGGAGAGGTTGTTTTCTATGAGTCAAGGAAACTAAGCTAGCAGAAGAAGAACCATCTGACACGTGATATTGAGTTTGTTGTGATAATTCATGCATTGAAGATGTGGAGGCAATATCTTTTGGGAGGAGGTTTGTATTGATGAGTGATCACAGTGGGTTAAGATCCTTGTTTGACCAACCAAATTTAAATGCCTGGAATGCTAGATGGTTGGTCACAATTAATGAGTTTGAAATTGAGACTAATTACATAAGGGGTAAATAGAACAGGGTTACAGATGCTCTTAGCACACGAGTACATGTAAATCACATTGCAGTTATGCATTGTTATGGGATATACTTATACGATCCTATTTTCTAGGTAGGTCAGAAGATTATCAAGTACATGGATTTCAAGCACAGGTTATCGCACAGTACAAGTACAAGTGCAAAAGATGTGGACCATCATCTCTTAACATATGGCTTGATCAGATTTAGGGACATGATAGATGTGCTAGAAAATAGTGAAATCAAGAAGATTGTCTTGAGGGAGTTTGATGCGAAACCATATTCAGGAACTCCAGGATATCAAAAGACATTGACCACAATGAAGAAGTTCTATTATTAGCCAAACTTGAAGAAGGATGTGGCAAATTTTGTAGCTAGGAGCTTGGATTATCAATAGGGGAAGGTAGAGTGTAATCATCCAAGTGGACTACTACAACTGATTTCGATCCAAGAGTAGAAATGGGAGGTAATTTTCATTGATTTCATCATAGGTTTGACAAGGAAATCTAGACAACATGATTCCATTATGGTTGTGGTTGATAGGATGACAAAGGTAGCACACTTCATTCCAGAGAAGACTATGTATTCAACTAGTGATGTGGCATAGGTGTTCATCACAGATGTGGCAAGATTTCATGGTGTTTTGAAGAAGATTGTGTTAGATAATGATACAAAGTTTGCTGCCATGTTTTGGAAGGAGTTGTTTGCAGGTTTAGGTACAAAATTGGCGTTAGTACGAATTATCATCAGTAGACAAATGGACAGATATAGAGGGTCAAATGGGTATTAGAGGACATATTGAGGATGTATGTGATGCATGAGCAAAGGATATGGGAGGAGTATCTCCCATTGTTTGAGTTCTCTTATAGTAATGCTTACCAAGAGTATTTGAGGATGAGTCCACTTAAGGATCTCTATGGTTTTAGTCATAATACTCTCATTAGTTTGATTGACCTGGTGAACATGGTGTTGATTAGATCAGATATGTTGGAAGATACAAAACAAGAAATGCAGGTAATTAAGAAGAATCTAAAGGTAGCATAGGACATGCAAAAAATCTATGTTTATCAAAACAGGTTGTTTAAGGATCTTCAAGATGGGGAACAAGTGTACATGCACATCAAACCAAAGAAGAGCTCCTTATGGATTGTATTGTGTGCCAAGCAAGAACATCAATTTTGTGGACCTTTCAAGAAACTTGAACGGATCACACTAGTATCCTATCGACTTGCACTACCTCTGACAGTAAAATTCCATGATGTTTTCCATGTATCATTCCTTAAGAAGTATGTTAAATATGATTATCATGTGATTGACCAGTCTGTATTCCAAGTGGAGCCAGAAGCTGAATTCTAGTAGGAACCATAGTGTGTATTGCAAATAAAGATGATCATGCTCCAGAACCGAGTAATCGAGTAGGTTAAAGTGTAGTTAAACACTTTGGGCCCAATGAAGCTACATGGGAGATGACATATCAGATGTGGGCTATGTATCCTTCTTTATTCATTGGTTGAGTGAATTTCCTTGATATATTTTTTGGTATATGTTTGGTATGATTTTTTTGGTATGTTTATGTATATGTATATGGTATGTGTATATTTTTGATATATGTGTGTGGGTGTGAATTGGAAATATCTATTCTCATATCTATGTTCTTGGCATACATCCTACCTATGGAATGAGGAAAACCAAATACTACCCAATGGAGCTCTCATAGCAAAAAAGAAGCATAAATTGTTGAGATATCCTAATTTAATTATTTCCATAGGTTAAGAATATTTTGATTGATGTTTCCATAATTTTATCCAATGGTATTTTTACTAGTCTCATAAGATTTTATTCGACTCTTTGAGAGGTACTCAACACATTGATTCATCTCCCTACAAATGTTATTAAATGTGATATGAGGTAAGTGAATAAGAATTGTAATAATTCTTTGTTGTATAAGTAGTAATGTGTAGATCCCCAATTCATATCTTCCATTCATGAAGTCTAGAAAGACATTGGAGTCTGCATAGATATGAACGTTAGAGAGGTTTATATCATTTTCAACTCTCATAAAGATGCTCAAAGAAAATAGTTTTGTATATTTTTGTGGTTGTTCTTATGTTTTTCCACAAAAAGAGAAGAAATCTGAATTGTTTGTGATGCTTTGGCCACCAATTCCTTATTTTGGTGGGGTATGTTGAGCGACTCCATCAAAGAATACCCATTGGTTTTTATTTATGATGAAATATTTATGTTGGGAAGTAGCGAAATTTTCTTTTTAATGGGATACAATGCTCCCTGAATACTTAGACTTTGAAGAAAAACAAAAGGAAAACAATATCCCTCATAGTCAAAGGTATCATGATTCCATTCCAGACATATGATTCTATTATAGTATATTAGATATAATATTGTAATATTATAATATCTGAAAAAAAAAAAAATATTATATATTATTTAACATAATACCATATAATATTGAACATTATTAACCATATAAGATAAAAGTAGTTGAATTTAGAAATTCATTGAAATCACAAAATCAGTTTAAAAATAATATACTAAAACTTGTTGAAATTTTTCTAAATTCATGTGGTAAAGACACATGTAAGGTCCTAACTCGAGATTAGATTATTTTGAAATGAATATATTGTTTTTTTATAGAAATAGATGCATTGATTTTAGTGTAGATGTTGACATCCGATATTATTTGATTGATTGTGCTTGATGCATTAAATTTAGCATAGATGTTGATTTCTAATCCTATTTTATTCATTGTATTAGATTAATTGATTTCGGCATAAATCTTGACTTTTAATTTTATTCGATATTTTTCACTAGATGCATTGATTTCGGTGTAGATGTTAATTTATAATCTAATGTAACTAGATGAATGATATGAATTGCTTTAAAAAATAATAGGTTAACAATGTATATTGCTTTCATTGTATGCTCAAAGTAATTATTAATGAAGTGCATTGATTTCTTTGTTAAATTACTCATAAGCCTAGATCCATATGGAATGGAAATAAATAACAAACAACCTAGGTCCACCTTAATCATCAGTCTATATCCATATTCAATATAAATGTACCACAAAGAGCAAGTCAATTGAGAAAGACACAATAAATAAGAACTAATGATTCATGGATTTCAATGTAGGTGTTAATTTGCGTTATAATGTAAATAGATGGATGGTGTTATTTTCAATGTAATTAAATTAATAGTTCACAATGATTTAGTGTATGCATAAATTAGTCATTCATGCTAGGAACTTATTTCTATGTTATAGTATACATCAACATAGATCTATATTAAATCGAATGTAAAAACAAAGATCCAAGATCCATCTCAATCATCAATTTAGATCCATCCTAAATAAAAATGAACAACAAAGAAGAAGTCCACATAGAAAGGCATAAGAAATGACAATTAGCAAAGATTGTCAACAACAAAGGGAGAAGCAAAGAGCATATCTACATAGAAAATCACAATAAATAAATATTGAACAATGACATGAACATATCAAAGAGGGTATCAATGAGAATATCAACAAACATGGGCATAAACAATGAAAAATCAATGTCAAGAGTAAAGAATACAATAAAATACACAATGATGACGAAATCAACAAAAAATGTAGGAGGAATGAAAATTGAAGACCATGAAGAATAGCAGAAATAAAAAGATGAGTAACAAAGAGCATATCGACAAATAAAGCAATATTCAAGCAACTCAAGAATAGTACAAGATGAAAAATAAAATCCTATGAAAGAAATGTTTAAAAGATATATATAGCGAAGGTAAACATTTAACTCTTCTTGATATGGATATTTTACATCAAAAAATTCATCACAAGATTCATCAGTTAGCTCAAGTTAAAATATGCCATTTGTGTGAGGAGTCATATGCTAAAATTCAGGTGTCTAATATAAATACAAACTTAATGTGCATGAGATGTAGAAGATAAGGAACTCATCATATTAATTTTAGGCATATTTTTAAACATATCTAAAATGGTTAGATTATTCATATGTTAGATAATTTTTTTGTGGCTACACACAGTTGAACGTAACGTACATTCATCTCAACTCCATATCTATCAACCACTGAGTAGTATCAAACTCATGATGTGCAAACCATTCAACACATTTTCCACTAAAAAGGAGGTTTGCACCTCAAGATACTTGATCCCTATCAACACTTGATAGATCTCAAGTTATGATGAATCTAGGTTGGTATTATTAATTGATGTAGTCTAAATCTTCTACGCTTTTTTCTTTTTTGATATATTTTTTGGTTAATTTAGTTCTAAGTTTCAGAAATATTTGTTGGAATAATAATTTTGAGTTATAAATACCACATAATTCAAGAGCTCTAAAATTTGTTTTGAATTGTGCATTTAAGAAACTATGTTTTACCAAAAATTATATGACCATATTCAAATTCAAATTAAAAAAGAACAAAAAGGACAAATCGAAACATAAAATAATTAAATTAATGTAATTAATGTGATATATTAATTTAAACTATAAATATAATTAGAATTACATAAACTAATTTAACAAAAAATTGGAACTTATATTATTATTTTTTCCCTTTTTGGTAAAACTAAAAAATTAATTAAGTATATTGTTTAAAAATGTTCATGTAAATTAAGACAATTATAAAATATGTTAACATTTATTATAGTTTTAAAATCAAGTTTCTTTAAACTTTCACTGTAGTGGTTGCAACACCCTCCAAATCTTTGTCGTATATACAAATTTTGTAACCTTCCTTGGTTTTTCCCCTTGATGGTCACAAACACTCAGGCTCATCCCATGAGCTCTTGTCAAGCTTTCACACCCTCTTCGCTTGATTGATCACTGATCGTCTTTTGGAATGTTTAGCGCTATGTCATGATTGCAAGTTTTTTATGGTAATTTTGAAGGTTTCTCTTTGTGTGTATGAGTTGTTTTTTATCTTTCGAAATTGGTCGTACTCACACACAAAGTTGTAAATGTTGTCGTGCAAGTGTTGTCATGGTTGTTCAAAGACATTTTTCAACTGTCGCACTAGCTGCTCTCAACCTTCGAGTTAGTCTCACTAAGCACATGTTATCTATTTTGTTTGAAGTCTCTCATTGTCGAGTCATGCTAAGTGTGTGATCACATTGTCATGTATGTATGACTAAACTTGCTTTCAAAACTTAGTCAATTTTCCTGAAAATTTGTCAATTGGACAACACTCTATCAACCAAACCCGATCTCAATGACCTTGTACTGCTAGCCAAAACTTCTCAAAGCTTGAGGTTTTCCTCTTAGCAACCTACTCTACACAATTCTAGAAATGACTAGTTGACTGACTCCAAGAAATGCGCAAAATTTGTCCCAGAAAGCAATCCAGGTTGCACTTCTTACTAGACCATCCATCTAGTCTCCCACTAATCAACTAGAGAAATGAATTGAATTGTGACCCAGGGATGTACTAATCTCCAAAAATGTGTAGAGTGTCCTCCAACAACGCTTCTTCCCATCTCTACAACCAACCCAGAAATTTTGCAGAGCTTTTGTGCCACCAACCCTACTTCCCCGCTTTCTAACCATCCCAAGAATTGCGTAGCACTGTCTTGCCCTGCCCTTCTCTCCTACTCTACAAAGAGCCCATGAATTACATAGAGTTCTCATGCCCTACCATTCTTCCCTACTCTGCAACCATCTAAAAAATTGCACAGAACTATTTGGGACTAGACTTTCTCCCAAGATGGCGTAATTTTGGGCAGAAGCTCCTACAACCCGACCTTGTACTCCTCCAGAAAACTATGTAAATTTTCTTCCACTCCCTCCTACTTCCTGCACTATATTCCCTGGATAAATTGTACAGATCACAGTTGGATGACTTGCCTAGTGCTCCCCTAGAAAATTGCATAGATTGGCCCAGTAGCTCCCCGACGCCCCACATGGCCTTCCTCCGAGAAAATTTGAAATTATCCCTCCCAACTGGGTTTTGCCCCATAGCTTTCACAGCTACCTCAGGTTGCAAGGCACTTATTTTTACCCAACAGTGCTCCAGAGCCTCGCATCCTGGCCTATGTTGTGCTCTCCACAGTTTCTATTCCTTGTCCCTCTCCCAGTCACGTGCACCAAAATGGAAAAGAATGCATAGTGATAGACTATGATATTTTTGGGTTTAATGTTGTCTCATCATAAGTGATTGCAAGAATAGGTACATCGATTAAGCATGGCATGATGATGAACGCGATGTAAAAGAGGTGCATTTTAGAAGACTTGCTCGCGGTTGAATGACTAGATGAAGCACATCGAGTAGGCGAGTGAAAGGGACACATTTACATGCATCATCAAGGAAAGAAAAAGACCATTGAAGACCCCGAACACTTTTCCTTGCAGAGGTGAAGACATGTTACACTGAGACCATATCATCACTCATCAACACATAAGCTCGACACAGACACCAGAGTCAGCTAGTACATTTCAACAGTGTCATGTTGAGTTGTGTCATGAGTTGTCTCAAACAAATCACTACTATGGCCCATACTTGTCATAAAAAATGTAATGTAAACCGAAAGTCCAAGAGACCCATATATGAAAATCGAAGCATCATGTGAAGTCGAAAAATCATGGGAAGTCAAACAATCATGAGGGAAGTCAAAGTGTCACAAGGGTCAATTATACCCCTTATCTATATATACCCCCTCATTATATGAGCAAAGGAATTTTCACCTTGGCTCCTCCCACATAGCCTTGAGAGTCTATAGTATGTTCTTTGAGGAGTGAGGACTGGCTCCAATGTCACACTACTGGGACTAGTGATTTATGGTGTACAGATGTGGCTTACTCACAACAGCCTAGGAGTATTAAGAATAAGAAGACATGGATGATCAAAATTTGGAATGGATGTCACAAGGCCCATTGGCACTCCATGGTATCTAGACACATTCTATCTACATTTGTAGACCCTAGAGGTATGTTGTGACGATGTTGAATGTAGGTTGTTCCCATGTACCTTGGATGGAAGAGAAGTTGTATGGTATCACAACCTTCCAGTCAACTCAATTCAAAACTAGGGGATGTTCAAGAGAAGTCTCCTTGAAAAATTTGCTGATGACAAAACCCCTACCATGTTGTTGAAAGAATTGGGTAGTCTTAAGATGGAGACGAAAGAGAAAGTGAAAGACTATAACCATAGGTTTAAGAGTATCCTAAACAAGTTCACCGCAGAAACTAAACCTCATGACTCCATCATGGTCGACTACTACACATTTGCACTGTCGACCAACATTGCGTAATTCGTTATGCAAGATGTGAAACCAACACTATCTCAAATTTCCCAAGAAGGAACTGTTGTGGAGGACCTGCGTGCGATTGGAGTCATTGTAGATGATGAACCAGTGAAAGAATCCAAAGACATAGGCAGGAGGTCCTAGGCTGCTATGAGTAAGGTCAAGGAAAAATAAACAAGTGAAATTGAGACCCTTGTCTCGTTAAGTACTTGAGAATTGAAGTAGCAGAACTCAAGAAATAGAAAGATGAGACGGCACTGAGAAACAAACCTTCTAGTTTTGTGTGCAGAAAGAACATGACATAAGGTAGCAGCAATAGTCAGCCAACTAAATCTGCGTGGAGTTCAAATGTTATGTTCCAAACCAGCCTACTTGGTAAGGATAACTTTTTTGATTCCCACCAAGCACGAAACTCAGAGAATACTTGTGTAGACTGGATCCAACTTATAGGCTTTGTGGCTTCAATAATGAATGGTCATTTTAATGCTAGTGAGAAATTTTAGTAGGAAGATTAAGATGATGAAGAGTATGTTGGATCTAATGAAGCTCCAAGTTCTTGGCACATGGTTAACATGTATCAGTGTCTAAACACTTCCGAAAGAAAACAACCACCAAGAAGCAGCCCCTAAAACAAGATAGTTGATTCAACTTAAGAAGTCAAGGGGATCCTACTATGATTGAGATACCGAAAGAGAAATTCAAGAAACTATTAAAAAAAGTTGATCCACCAATACCCTCAACATAGAAAACAAAAATAAAATCCAGGAAGACAACTCCAACAAAAGATACATCCATGAGGAGCTCACTTCTATACACTCCACTGGATGATACAAACACACTCTTCCGCTAGACAGCTTGGTGAGTCTTCGCGCTTTGGACTACAATATTGTTGAGGACATGAAGAAGACCAGTCTGAACATCTCTCTCTATGAACCCACCAAGGTCACAGACCACTGGGATATTCTATTGTGTGCACTAGCACAAACCTCCACAGACAATGTTGCCTCTTCCAGCAAGGGACCAAGTCTCCAAGATCACTGACATATGTACTCAATACACTTCACAGAGAAGAAGTGAACTCGCTTTGCCCACCATTTTTTCTATCATTCGAAATATTCAACTTCAATGTCCACAAATGTTTGGTTGACTCTAGCACATCTGTCAATTACATACCACACTCCATTTCTAAATAGATCGTTGTGCAATGGAGCAGTATAGCTGCACAGATCATCCAACTGGATCGAACATGTGTACCATCCATTGGTGAACTTCGAGATGTGATCATCCAGTTATCTTCTGACACATGATTTCACTAGCGCATCAACATTGTGATAGTGGATGTCCCAAAATCATATGGCTTATTTCTTAGCCGAGACTCGTACAACAAGTTGCAAGGATATTTTGCTACAGCTTGGTCACACTTATGGCTTCTACGTCATGGAAAAAATAACCAGATTCAAGTGTTTTCTGAGAGGTATATGAAGCACAATATTACTCCCTTGGAGGAACAGAATGAACCATTGGCTTTCCCAAAAATTTTGTTCGGCATTTCTTTCTGGAAATGCAGTTGGGGTGTTATCTTGCACAACCAAGCCCCACCCCACTAGATACATAGTTGGGTCTCCTTCCTTGCCGAACTTGTGAAAATGAAACTTGTACAATACTTTGTAACTGTAATAGCAGTAGTGTTAGCAATGCTCGCATGGCAAGCAGTCCTTTTACAGATGACTTATGGACCTTGTATTTTGATGGACCCAAAACACAATATGGATCTACAGTTAGGTGTGTTTTGATCAACCGAAGGAAAATAAAAAATTTAGTCTCAAGCCTTTTTGAGTTAAAGTGCACCAACAACATTGTTGAATATGAAGCACTTGTCTTGGGTTTGCACAAAGCCCTCAGCCTCAATGTTGTTATGTTAAAAGTCGTAGGTGATTCAAATATTGTGGTACGGTAGGTACGTAACACCATAAAATGTGTCTCACCTCTTCTTAAAGGTTATAAGCAACATGTATGATGAATTATTTCTATTTTTGAAGATTTTAATATCATATCTATACTAAGAATGTACATTGCAACTATAGATGCTCAATGTAGCTGCTAGGATGACACCACTTAGGGATAGATCTATTGTTGAAAGTTTTTGTAAGTCATCTATTACTAACAAAATAACTAATTTGTGCATTTTTTACGATGATGAACAAATACTATATTTTATGGCCAATGCTGATATTTTTAAAGATGAAGCCATCAATGAACACATGCATGAGAAATCTCTACAAGGCACAGCTAATGACAGCAAAGGAAACCCCTTCCCCAATGGTGTGGTTTCACTTGATAAACACTATGACTTGCAATATCACTTCAAAGGGACCAGGAAAACCAAAACCCATAGTTCCACGCTGATGCGCGAACAAATAAAATTGGGAATAGAAAGAGCTCTGATGTCTGTAAATCTCGGTACATGTTGGACACTAGAGGAGTGGGAAGCCTTTGTGTACCTATTGAAACAATACCATGATGTATTCACATGCACATATGATTACTAGAAAACATATCAAACATGAATAATCTAACACATCATTCCAATAAAAGAAGGGGTCAAGCCATTTCAGCAAAAGCTCAAGAATGTCCATCCATCACTTGGACCCCTCATACAGAAGGAATTGACTAAGTTGTTGGATGCTTGGACCATATACAAGGTTTGTGATTCTACTTGGGTTTCAAATTTAGTTTCTGTAAGGAAGAAGTCTGGGAAGATTTACCTGTGTGCAAATTTCTGAAATCTTCACAGGGCCTTGGACAAAGACAACCACACTGTGTCATATATGGAGCAAATCTTACATAAAATATATGGAGCTCAAATTTTCTCTCTCCTTGAGATATTTTCTGGATATAACTAGGTTTTGGTAGAAGAACCTGATAGACTTAAAACTACTTTCTGTACCAAGTGGGGTACATTCATTTACAGAGAAATACCATTCAATCTTGTAAATGCAGGCACAACCTTTTAGTGCACTATGGACATCATCTTGCATGGGCTCATCAAATAGAGCATGGTGGTCTTCCTTGAAAACATGACAATCTTTCTAAGAAAGCAGTTAGACCACCTATGCCATCTTCAAAAGGTCTTTGAGAGATGTTGAAAGTACAAGAAATCCTTGTATCCCAAGAAGATCGTATTTGCAGTGTCTGATGCGGACCTACTTGGGCATATCCTCACCAAGAGTAGAATCAAGGTTGATCTAGATTGAGTTCGGAATATCATGCAGATTCCTCACTCAGTCAACAAGAAAGATATGCAATACTTCTTGGGAAAGATTAACTTCCACCGAATGTTCATCTCAGATTATGTGCATACTATCAAACCTATCCAAGATATGATCAAGAAGGATGCACCCTATAGTTGGGGAAAGAAGGAAAAGGATGTGTTCAGCCGTATCAAGTAGGAAATAGCAGATGCACTTGCACTATACAACCTAGATTTTAGTAAATATTTCTTGATATATACGTTCGCTTCTGACAACTCACTCATTGCAGTGTTCACACAGAAGGATGAACTGAACAATGGGCATCCCATCTCCTTCATTAGCATGAGCATATAGGGACCCGAGCTCAACTATTTCATCGTGGATAAAAAATCATATGGTGTATACAAGGCAGTGAAACACTTTAGACCCTACTTGCTAAAAAAGCACTACATAGTCAGAGCACTACTTGTTCAACAATAGCTAGGTGAAGAACCTATGAACTGGATGACAAAACTTCAAGACTATGATGTCAATATTAAGCCATTTCACACTGTCAAGGGTCACAGTCTCTGCAGACTTGTATCAGAGGTAGTACATGCACAAGAGGAAGAAGAAGAGCTCGTCATTTGGGAGCAAGAAATCAATATGTAAAATATAGAGCAAGAACCAACGACTTCGCACGAAAACTCTTGGTACGAAGAAGTGTGCTAGTACCTTGAACACGACACCCTATCATCTCACTTTTGCATGCAATAAAAGAGGACACTTCACCTCAAAGCCTTATGTTACCAGTTGGTGCATGGAGTGATTTACAGAAAGCACAATAATGGAATTCTGCACAAGTGCCTAGAGGCACAAGATTCAAAGAGAGCCTTACATGACATGCATGACAGACTAGCCGAAGGTCACTTCATGGGTAACATAACTATGCACAAATTCATGAGAGCCAATTTTTACTAGACCACATTGTTCAAGGATGCACACGCTTATGCCCGCAAGTGCCCGGTCCATTAGCAATGCGCCGACAGAACACGAAGGTTAATAGTCTCGCTGTAGGTTGTTGCAGTGGATTAGCCATTCTAATAGTGGGGTTTTGACATCATTAGGGAAACCTTCCCCTATTCATCAAAACAACACCACTGCATTTTGACTGTTACATATTACTTCACGTGGTGGATGGAAGCAACTCTGCTCAAATAAGTCAACGCCTAGGAAGTCATCAGCTTCCTTCAATAGAACATCATGTCCACGTTTGGTATTCTTGTATCACTTGTTTTTTACAAAGAAAATTAGTTATCATTGTTGAAACTATATCATTTTGCATTGCAAAATGTTATTTTTCTTAAACATTCATTGAACTACTATCCACAGGGAAATGGTCTTGTTGAATCAACAAACAAGAATCATATTTGCATCATAAAAAAGACCATTTACTCTGAGCAGCGAAACTGGAATTCTTCCTTGGTGAATGCACTTTGGGCTGACTAAGTTACACCCAAGCCCTCTCTAAACACATCTCCACACTTGCTTCTATACGATAAAGAAGCCATGCTGCCACCCAATATCTACTTGCCTACTCTGCAGTTGTCCCGAGAATCCTGAGGAAAATCGTGTCTATTGATTCAGCATAGGATGGACACATTACATAAGTTGTAGGAAGAACAGATGAAAGAAAAAGAGAAATTTATACTCCACCAGAACCATATCAAGAGATGTTTCATTGGACGACTTTGAAAAGAAATGGGTCTTTCTTCTTGCATTAAAACAACATCAATTCCATTTCCTGAGGCATCACATTGCACAATAAAGGTTTTTATGAAGTCCGACATAGCTAAAACCGATGCTTGGCACATTGCCTCTTTAAGATGCTCAAAGGATTTCGTTTCTTCTCGAGTCCATAAAAATGCACCTTTCTTCAATAATGTTGTTAGAGGTGCTACTATTCTCCCAAAATTCTTAACAAACTTGCGATAATAACTTGTCAACGAAAGAAATCCTCAAAGATGCTTTGTGGATGTGGGGATTTTTAATTCCTTAATGGCTTTAATTTTGCTAGGGTCTACCTTAAGACCTTCATGAGATATAATATCACCTAGATATTCCTCCTCTTGTAGTCTAAAGAAACATTTGGAGCTTTTTGCATATAATTTTTTCTCCTCCAATAGTTTGAGCACCTTGTCAACATGTTGAACATGATCCTTCCAAGACTTGCTATAGACTAATAAATCATCAAAAAATACTAACATAAATTTTCTAAGGGTTTGAAAATGAAATTCATCAAACCTTGAAATGTGCAAGGATAACTCATAAGGCCAAAAGGCATGACCAAAAATCCATAATGACTGTCAAGAGTTCTAAATGTTGTTTTCAGAATGTCTCTAGTATTCATTCTAATTTTTATTATCATGAACGAAGACCCAACATGGTGAAGTAAATTGATCCATGTAATTCATCCAATAGTTCATCAATGAAAGGAATGGGAAATTTATCTTTAATAGTGAGCTTGTTGATCTCCTTATAATCCAGACACATGCACCATGATCCATCCTTCTTGTGCACCAATACTATTGAAGTAGATAAAGAACCTTGAATAGGTTGAATTATACCAGCCTCTAACATTTCTGCAATCATATGTTCAATTTCACTCTTTTGGGTATAAGGATATTTGTAAGGCCTGATGTTTGGAGGAACACTTCTTAGAATCAAATGAATAGCATGATCGTTATCACTAATAGGTGGGATACCTTTTGGAGTCTCAAATACCTTGGAATGATTTTCCAAGGCTTTTTGGAGATCTAGAGAAATAGATGATTTTGATGTGGGAACCTCTAGTGAACATACTTATGCAATTACACCTCATTTTTCTTTGTTTAGAATATTTGTGACTCCATTAGAGCTGATTATCTTTCCTGGTTTCCTTGCGATACATCTCAATTCAACTTCCTTTCCTTCCGAAGAAAATTTCATGAAAATTCCTTGAAAATTATAAGCTAATATCCCAAGGATTATAGCCATTGGAGTTCTAGTATAACATCAACACCACTCATTGGAATGGAAGGCATTGGGCTATTCAATGCATATTCTTGCATGGATAGCTTGATATTATGGCACTTTCCAAAGAAATTTATGGTTCCTCCACTTGCAACCATCACTTGACGCTCTGGTGCTAGATATAGGAAGCAATTCAATTCCTTGGCTATCTTACGATGAATAAAAATTATGGGTACAGCCTGAATCAATCAACACTATTACCTTTTTCTTCTTGATATGTCCTTCTATCTTGATAGTTTGAGGAGTGGTAATTATGGCCATTGCATTACAAGATATGGTTGGATTCACTTCTTCTTTTTGTATGGTTTGTTCATGGGGTATATCCTCTTATCTTGAATTTCCTTGTTCCCTGTCTTCCTCCTATTCACAATATATGCAAAAAAATTTCTTCTTAGCACACTTATGACCTTTAGTGTATTTTCTATCACAACTCTAACAAATCCTTTCACTCATTTTCTTCAAATTGTGGGGTGTCAACCTTGTAGATTTTGGAAGGCTAGGGGAAGCAACACTTCCATCCTTATAGTTGTGAGTGGTAGGATTCCTTGTTGCCATAATTTTGATTTCCATGTTTCTTGCCAACTTGAATGCCTTCTCCAATGAGTCAGGTTCCCAAAGAGGAACCTCATGTTGGATGTTATCCTTTAAAGTACCTATGAACACATCAATCTTATGCTCCTATGGAATATCATTTATTGTTATATTTAATTTTTGGAAGTCCTCAATGTTCTCCATCACTGAACCCTTTTGTTTGAGGTTTATCAATTGGCAAAAAAAATTGTTGCTTTTTGTATCCTCATAATGTGCTATCGTTTCTTCCATAAAAATTTCCCAAGTGACAATTTTTTTACGAGAGCAAAGCCATCAATACCATATAAACTGATTTGGTTCCAAATATAATGTTACAATGCATACTTTTTGTGTGTTTTTCACATTATGGAGATCGAAATATTGCTCCATCTGTAGTATCCAAGTTACGAGATCCTTGCCATCAAACTTCCTCATGTCGATCTTTGGAACATGGTGGGCCTTTAATCCAATGTTAGAGTCCATGAAATCATGACTAACATTTTTTTTTCTCATCATGATTTTCCTTTACTACCCTTTCACCATTAGTAAGCATTTCTTGTAGCAACTTAGTCAAATCTATCTTCAAGTTTTCCATGCTGCCTTTCAGTTTTTCTTCTATACCATGCATCTTAATGTCCATGCCATTAGTATTAGCTTCCAAACCATTCATCTTAGCTTCCACACCTTTCTTTAGACCACCAATCTTAGCTTCTATTACCTTTTATGAGAGTGAAATTTGTTGCACTTGGTCTCGTAATTTTGATATATCATGTTGCATTTCTTCCTTTTCCTCATGAGTAACACTAGAGATTTTAGGTTGATTACTAGGTGTTTCCATTTTATTTCTTCAGGGCATAAATTAATGATAATGATGAATCATTATGCCCTTTGAACTTAAAACTAGTTTTTCAACCCAATCTTATGTAAAATTTTAAAACTACTACACTCCATTTTTTTGCTTTGTAGAAGCCTTATATTGAGTATGTTGTATATCTTTTATTACTGTTCTCCAAGGTCAAAAATTTCTTCATGTTGTAGTCCTCTGAGTCCTCTTTCCCATGCCACCAGTGTAATCAAAATTTGATTCTCCAAGAAAGGCTTATGCTCAATCTCCCAAGATTACCTGATTATATAATTTTTTAGTGGAGTGAATTTGTTCAACATGCCACGTGTCACTTTTTCAACCTTTGGATCTGAGAAAGAGAAAAAAAAAACTACAATCCATCCTCTTTCTGCAACTTCTTATGAAATTTCAATCTGATGCTCAAAGAGAAAGTTATGACGATTTTCCCAAGGTCACCTCTTTTGGAGTGTAATTTGGGAGTATGTAAAAACCCTAACCTGCTCAGATCATATCTCCAAAAATTTTGGCTCAAATGTGTATTTTTTTTCTTATGAAACTTCATAGAGAAAAATCCATAGTGAAAATTCCATGATGACATGTTTGGAGCAGTGAAACCCTAGAATACAAATATCTAATACCAAATGTTAAGAAACTAGCTCACAAAAAGATAGAAAAGATAGATCAATGAATTTAGAATCAACCTATTAGAGGTGGCAACCTCCTTTAGATTACAAAAATGAACAATTCTTTGATGACGCAAATGAAAAAACCTCCTTTCTATTTATAGGAGTCTAATGGGTCACAATATAATCAAAGTCGACATAACAATAATAACATAAGGGCACAACAATAACAATAGTGGGCTTCTATGGGGCACAATAATAACAATATGGGGAAAGTAGGGGCACAACAATAACAATAAGGGCTACAATGACAATAGTAATGTGGAAATCACTAATATTATAGGACCTAACACTGCTAGTAGACAGTTCAAAAATATTTGTACATTGGGTTTACCCTCCCTAATGTATGGCACATACCGAAGTAAGTTTGTGAATTTTGTCACAAACTCATCCATGGTAAGTTTTCTTAACCTTAGCTCATGGAATTATTTCACATGGTCATCATAATATCTCTCACTCAAATAACGATATTTAAATTTCTATAGAAATTCCTCCCATGAAATTGTTTTCTCATCCAACAAATGTATATTTTTGGTTTCCTCCCACCATAAGGTGGCTTTCCCATATAGCTGATAAAAAACAAATCTTTCTTTCAAGTTTCTTTCATGTTCATACACCTGAAATTATTTGACCATATTCAAAATTCAAGCTTGAACATGTTCCTCCCTTTCCCCATCAAAGGTAGGAGATTTAATCTTTCATATTTCTCCCTGTAGTTCTCTCTTTCTTTTTTATCCTTATGGGATTTAGAATCTATTTTATTAGATTCTTCATCATTTCCAGACTTGTCCAACATTTTCTCTACCTACTTCTATTTCGACCCTTCTGGTTCTTCACTCTTATAGCTATATTTTTTGGTTAATTTTCTTATCATACATTCTTAATATTTTCTTTCCTTTAATAGTTGTTCATTGCTTATTTTTAGCTACACAAATTCTAGTCATAAATTTTGTATAACTTCCATAATCTGAGAGTCTGGACTAGAGGAAGTTCCTTCCCCACCCAGCTCCACATATAGTACCTCCACTCTAGACATAAGTAGAAGTGATTATTTATTTCCCAAATGTATCCATCTACTACACCTATGTACCTTATATCCACAACATTGTTCTGTTATCAACACTTACAATATACGAATGAAAACAAAATAAATATATCGATATATATATATATATATATATATATATATATATATATATATATATTATATATATATATATATATATAATTATATATTATAATTGTTCTAGTCCAAACTATGCCCAGTGTTAAACTTGGGCTCTGATACCATATGTAAAATTCCTTCTTTTCACTTAACTAAAAAACACATTTTTGTTGTTGTTTTAATCTCGGCGACATTGGTGTAACTAGCCCTTTTTACTTATTCTCTATCATTGTGGTACCTTTCAACGCTTTAATATCATACAAGTGTTAAGGTTAGGATTACAATTTTATTTCCTAGCTCCTCCTAGTAGAATGAAATGTGTTTTTTTACTAAACCTCTTCGATCCACCCCTCTTTTCCTTCCCATTTTATTTCCTAACCTTCATAATTTTCATAATCCATTACGTGAACTAATAGTTTCACTCTACTTTGTTTATTCATTATTTATAAGGGTAAGTATGTAAGTTATATGTATTGGATTGTGTTAGGAGGTAATTCCATGCATTCTACCTAACCCTTACCCCCATTACCATTATTCCTATGAATGATGATGCTTCCTACCTCTTCACCCTTAACTAAACACTTCTCCCATAATTTTTAACTATATGATCAACAACCTCCATAACTCTTTACCCTGCCACGCATAAACTAGCTGGCTCCGAGGGTTCTGCAGCTGAGGTGTTTGACGTACCTCTACCACTTGTGCCCTCCACGCTAAGAGCTACAACTATCTGTTTCCATCTGATAGTCATGTCATTTTCACTTGTTGTCCTACCAAGGAATATGTGGATGGCGCATTTTGTGTGGGAAGATCGAATGATGGCCATTAACCTAATAAAACCCTCATTTCCATTTGGTACATTTTGGTTTCATTTAATCTAGCCTCTCTCCATAGCTCGGTTTTTGTCTTGAAAATTTCTCTTTGGTTGTAGTCTACCTCTTGCAATATGCATCGCAAGTGTCCACGGTTGAGGAATTTCTTTGTGTACCAATTGATGAGCCTCGGTATTGCAACAAGAATGTTGCAACTCCAAAGGCTATCGACTTAAATTATCAACCCAGGGTTCGTATAAACTTAAAAGGTACCTGTACTATATGTACAATATAAAATTTGTCATTTCTTTTCCATCATGATGTAATGGACTGTTTGTACTGAAATCAAATCCTAAATTAATTACAAAAAATGAACTGCTCGAAATGGAAACCCTAACCTATTGCAAGAAATAAAGTACAAGGAAATAAACCTATTCTAATTTCATAAATATCATGAACTAAATGGAAACGAAACCTAACTTAACCCTATTTATCACATGTGATGATTTAAACTAAGCATGGAATCTTAGCTAGGGATTATTAAGTACTACATGAATGTGCTAATTAAGAAATAAAAATAACTATTTTTCTTTATCTTTTCATTTTATAAATGTAAATGTTAATATTTCCTTGTTCTTTGGCAAGGGATACAAGTGTGCAAGAAGAGGGGTACAATGCTTGTGATGGCATGGAGGTCAAGTAGAGGCCTAATCCCAGCTTCAATGATTATTTTTCTCAATTTGGACTCAAAACATGCCACTACAGGATTTCCTACAGGTTGTACTAGTTCCTACAAGGTCCTCTATTTTATTACAAAAAGAGGTGAAAAGCTTCGGAAGTGGTCTAAAAGGTGTATTGGAGCCTGTGAAAGGAAGATAATGGAAGAATAAGGCATGGAGGTGGTGGAAACTACCCAAAAATCAAGCAAGAGCTTCAATATGGGTAGATTTCGTTAATGGAAATGACAATTTTTGCTTATAAAACAAGGATTCACATTGAGATTTTAGTGGATTTTGGCCACATGGGTGGATGAGGTTTGGATAAGGTGAATGATATGACGTCTCCTTGCAATGTAGAAGCTCTTGAAACAACACACATAATTGTTTGCATCTATCCACAAATTCATCTGTACATGGGATAAATTTATTAAATAATGGAAAATTACTAGTCTAAAATCCAGAAATTTGAAAACTAGTGAGCTAGTAAATGTATCAAATTCGTAATCTAACCAAGTGAAAATGAGATGGGGTAATTTTTTTAATAAATAAAAAAATGTTATGACCTAAGGCAAGTGTAACCAACCCAATTGAAGCTCATTATCATGCTCTAAAAGATAGCATAAATTTATTGTTCTTTGCCACAAAGGAGTTCTAGAAATCGAGATTTGGGAATGAAAACTAATCCAAGTAGCTCATTGATTACTATGACCTTCCAAAGCTTTTCCAGGGATGAAATTATGCTTTTGATCCTTCAAAATAACTTACATCAACCATTTAACCTAATCCTACAATAAGAAATCATTAATAATAAATGAAGAAATAGAAAGAAACAAGAGCAAGATATGCATGTGAATAAGAAGTGAAAAGAATAAAACCAAATAATACAAAAGGGCTCTGAGGCTACTAGGATGGCCAAGCCCAAGGAAGCACAGATACCTATGGACGAGAACAATATTTAGAAGCTGAACATGACACCAATCTTGATTATTTTCATCAATACAATTACATTCCTACAAGAAAATACAATGGAGCTAAAAAAAATATGAGTTATATCCACGAGAAGACTTAATAAAAGTCTTCCCCTAGAAGAAAATTTGACTTGGTACTTACACAAAATGAATACAGATCATTCCCCATGAAAGGAGAAAGCTTTCCCCACCAAAATTCCTTTATTAGTGGATCTCCTTCCCAATACTAGGAATCTACATTAAATGGGAGGGAACACATTCCTAGATTTTCTCAATCATTGGAGTTCCACAATTTGTGCCATAATTCCATAACATATTGTTGATTTGTTATTTAATATTGATCCTTATATAGTAGGGAGAAAGTTCCTAATTGATCCCCTCCTCGAAATTTTCATAATCTGCCCAATATTCTCATCATATTCCACAAAAATAAATTATATTAGGCACAAATATGGAATTATTCATAAACCTTCCTAATGAATATATTAAAATTAAAGATACATTATCCAATACAAAAAGAGAATTTTAATGTGATGAAGGATGGTTATATGGGGCTTAATTTATGTGTAATTTAGAGGCACAAGCCTTAATTTATGTTTAATACCCCTTTGCTGAAAGTGTTGCTCATCCTTGGAGCAACTTAGTGAACTCATTGTGCCTCATTCATGGCCCTAGTGGCCTCTCCCTTTTGCATTGTATACTCCTTTCTCTTAAGAATCATGGTTGTAAGTTATACAAGGACAAGCCGAAAAACCTATTTGTGTATAGAAAAATCATTGTTTCCATTAGCCTGCCTTCTTCCCCTTATTGAAGATCGGTTCTTGAATATTTTTTAGTTTGGCAAGGTATTCCACATCCTTATTAGCCTTCTACTACCTTGTTCCACCATTTGGACACCCCTAAAACATTTGAAACATCTTTTAGGCCTTGGACAAAAGCTACAAAGAGATTAGAGACCTCTTGGAAAACCTCTTTTCATCACTATAGTTTATGTTCTATTTTGACGGTGAATGCCTCATTTACTTTTGTTGCCTTATTTTTCTCTCTTATGGCCTAGATGATTGCCTAATGGCACTGGGGTTCTCTTTTTTGATTAGGTCCATCTTAGGCACTACCAATTTTTTTTGTTTTAACACCATTTGTTCCTTTCTTCCTTCCTGTAACAACATTATGTCCTCTTGTACCAGTGATTCCTTCTCTTTCATAGTCTTCTAACTGCATGGGAGCGATGAGAAATGATGTAGGTTGGTGAAAATGGAGATGATGCTTTGTTTGCTTTTTTCATGAAATTTTCAGGGTGAGATACAGTGTAGGGTTTGTTTTTGAAATTATGAAATGGGATTGATGAATTATTGATAGATAGTGAATATGAATTGGATGGAGGGCTTGTAGTGTTGTGGTGACTTGGCCTTTGCAAAAAATTCTTCTTTTAATTGTTGACGTCGTTCCTTGAAATCATCACCCTTCATAATTTGACTTTTCAACATTGCATGAGTGAAGGAGTGAGCTATAATTAACTAGTTGAAGGTGACTAAGACTACTGACAAATCCTTAGGTTATAAAGCCTCAACTCTTATGCATTGGCAACAAATTTCTAACTATAATATGCTCAAAAGAAGAGGTCAAGAATATTACATACTTGTAACTACCTGATGGTTATTGGAAAGACATGCATGTTGTTGCTGAGTTGATGTTGTTGCGTTGCTCATGACTCAGGTACATCCTCTTGAATGGCTTTTCCTTTTTTTGTTGATGGTTTGTCTTCTTGTTGATGTGCAGGTGATGGCTTCCTATGTTGCTGCTAGGCTCTGGAGGAGTTTCATCGCGCCTGTAGTTATACTTCTCTTAAAATCGTTGTGTTAAAGGTTATGCCTGGAGACATTTATTACTTCAAAATAGGCTGCTACAGGGTTTCCTATAGTACTACTATAGGAAGTCCTGTAGCTGCCCTTTTTTTATTATTTTTGTGTCCTTTTTCTATTGGAGGGTCAATAGTTATTATAATGAGTGGAACACGTGTCCATAGAGTGACATTTTCATGATGGGTGTTGGCTAAGATATGGTGAAGTCAATGTCCTTTTTTCCTATCCAAAAATAGGCCTGCATCATAATTTTTCCATGAGACTGCCTTTCCTATAAATCTTCAAGAGTTCCTGGAGTACTACAGGAAACTCCTGTAGTACTTACAGGAAATCCTGTAGAAATCACAGACTTGCCTGAAATTAATTTTTTTTTTGTTTCTAGAGATGAGTATGGATGAAGGAACCTGGGTATTATGGATGAAGAAAAACATGGGGCTTTGTATGGTTTTCTGCCCTTTTATCCCTGTGTTTATTATCTTCTTACAAACATGCAACACACAAAATTATTATGAGTGGGCCAGTTTGGGGTCCCTGCCATTATTTTTTTGTTTTTCTCTTTTTTTATTTTTTGAAAGAAAACCAAGTTGCCACAAAGGAGGTTTTCATCATGGTTTTCTGCCCTCAGGACCTCAAAATATCTTTTCACCTAGATGTCTTTTTTATTTTATTTTTTCATGTAAGGTAGAGTGGAATTTGAAGATGGATTTTGGTTAGATGGAGTGGATGAGTGATAAAAGTGGTGTTGTGGGACCTATATAAACCTTCCCTAAAGAGTACAAGACCTTTTGAACCACTTATCCATCATATTTCCTCTTGTAGCTTCTTTTCAGCCTTCATGTAGAGATCTTGTAGTAATTTAGGGCAACATCTTGCAGTAGACTTATTTTGTCCATATCTCCCAAAGAGTAGAATGGATTGACCTAGAATTTTGTAAGCATGTTACCATCATCATTATGCACCTTACCATAAACAAATATTGGCCAATGGATGCATGAATCGTGAGAAAAAATTAAAATGGATAAAGGTAATGGAGATTGATTGCTTGGAAACTGTGCACTAGAATTTGCCAAAATAGATTGGGCATGTTACCATTATCCATATGCATCTCCCCATGAAGCGTATTTTTAAATGGATACACGAATATGAAGAAAATTTAAAAAATGGATGTAGGTGATGGAGGCCTATTTCTCAGAAACAGTGCACTGGAATTTGCTGAAATTGCTTGGACATGTACCATCATCCATATGCTTTTCCCGCTGAAATAGTTTGGAAAATGGATTCATGGTTTGCAATATATGGTAAAAATAGTTTTATGCTTTATGTATTTATGTTTCCTATAGTAAAACAAAGTCTTCCTCTACTATTTTGGGATAGCAAGGAAAATGAGCAGTAGAATCTTGGAAATGATGAGTGGATGATGGAAATATATTGGGTGATGGATTGACATGGCCTTGATCATGTTAGAGTATTTGAGAAAATGAGTAGAAAGTTAAAATTTGACTACTTTTGACTAGGTTTGACCTAATTTTTTCGTTTCTTTGGTGCCAGCTTGTTTTTGTTGCTTGCAAATGTTGTAGAGAACCTTCATTCATTAGAGAGATACATGGAGAAAATATTTATTATTTTTTCTTTTCTTTTTTATCTAGGCCTACTAGTCACCTCAATGAGGATTTTAACTAGTAGGTTTGCCTAGGCGCCTCAAAGGAGGTTTTCACCAAGGATATTGTCTTTTGCAGTTTTTTTCTCTTCTTGTTCCCAACCAATTGACCGTCTCATGAAGGTTTTCAATCAATGAGCTAATATCAGGTGCCTCAAAGGAGTTTTTAACTTGAGATTTTACTTTTTTCTCTTATTTTTCAATTTTCTTTTAATCCTACTCTACTTGAAAAAGAAAATCACTTTGAAGTACAGGAATGCTTCCAATGGAGCCATGTGCACATCAATATGACAAACAAAATGATGTGTAGGCTTGGAATATATGATTTGACATGTACTTGGATTTCAGAGACCAAATAATTTGACTTTTAAAGAATCAAGCATAGTTGAAAAAGAGAGTGATGCTCCATCTTGTTGATTTGCTGGAACCAAACCTCAATATAACTTTGATGCCCTTGGTTTTCTTTCTTATCTCAATCATTCTTCATGTATTCTTCTACCATGACCTTAAATTATTCCTCTGCTTGCTAATTGTTCTCTTGAATACATGGAGTATTTGATGGTAACCAAGAGGGATATTTCCTAATCTTTGATTTTGTTGTATACTCTTCATCAAATGTAGCCCATGATCCTTTGGTATTCTCATTTTAATATTCTTCCTATGGATGTGGTCCTTCAATAATATCAAGAGAGCCTTTTTTTTCAATACTCTTCCTGAGCTATGGTGAACACCATTTAGCTCAAGAGGAGATGTCTGGAAGTGTGGTAACTCAGCATTGTAAGTGGGTTGAGCTACTTCAATGTGTGGGTTTTGAAATTGTGGTACAGGTAGTTGAGTGGGAGTGGATTTTTTAGATGGATGTGATTGGGGTTGTGGTTGTGGTGGAGGTGAATGGTAGGTATAACATGGATGTGCGTATGAGGATATCAAGGAAAATATTGATGATATTATGGATAGCCCCCATAATTTCCTTACAAACCTTGTTGCCAAGATTGGTTGTGGGGTTGAGATGGCCAATGCTTCAAAGGAAAATGTGTGTTCAAATTACCTTGATATGGATGTCCATAATCCTAAAACTATGAATTAGGCTCTTGTAGTATTTCAAGTTGAATAGGCTGTCGTGGTCCTCTTGGAACTACATAACATAGTTGCTTCATTGATTGACTAGCTCCATTTTGTCCTTGGTGAACTTCCTTCAACCTTGCTAATGAGGAGCAACATTTAACATCATGTGATTCTACATGGACAACACAAATATCAACGTCTTATTTTTTTATCATTTTATATTCTTAACATTTCTACTCCTTCGGTTGGATTACTAAGAATTTATGTTTTAAAGTCCAAAAAAAAAGTTCCAAGTTTAGCTTGACTTACAGATATGGATGTTGATTGACATACTCTTGCCATTACTATTGATATATGTTTTTGTGTTTCAAAAATTTCATCAAATAATAATTGGTATACATCATCTCTACTCATGAGTTCAAGGAGATCAAATCCATTCATCCCTAATTGTTCTAAGTAATATGGCTTTTAGTGTGTCAAATTCTAAATGATGTAGTTTTTCCCTCTTAACATTATACATGCACCTTTCTATTAGATCCTCTAGACTCTCATAGTCTTTTTAATTCATTATAGTGATTTCTTTTTTAAGGTCATGGCCTTTATATTTTTTCTAGAAATATATTTTGCATATAATTCCATGATCTTATTGAATTAGTCCGTAAACTCATGAACCATTTAAGAGCTCTATCCTTCAATGTTGTCAGAAACAATCTCACTTTCTAAGTGTTTAGTAAGTAACCATAAGATCTACAAGGGATTTCGTATTCAGAGTGAAAGGTTTCTCGATCCTCTGACCTTAGACCATGAAATTTTGGAAGGAAAGACGGAGGGATGTTCTTCATGTGCACACTACCATCAGTATTCTAGATTCTTTGCCATCGATTCTTCTTCTACCTACAAAAGTGAATGGTGATGTGGCTATCACTACACAAGGTTATCAAATGTGGGGTTGGTTTGGTGTTGGATTTTTGTTTTTGTTTTTATGATTGAATGAAAACATTATTGTAATGCACTTTTTCTATTTTTGAAATGAAATATGCCTAATGTCTTTATATATTTTTTTTTGCAAAATATAAAAAGAAATAAATCAACTAGGGAAGAAAAAAATACATACTTTGACACCTCCCCAACAATGGTGCCAAAAAGTGATGATTATTGGAATTGCAACAAGAATGTTGCAACTCCCAAGGCTACTAACTTTAATTATCAAACCAAGGTTCGTACAAACTTAAGAGGTATCAACACTATCTGTGAAGCATACAATGTGTCTTTCTTTTGTTGTCATGATGTAATGGAGTGCATGTACTGAAATCAAATCCTAAATTAATTGCAGAAAATGAACTGCTCGAATGTAAACCCTAACCTATTGCAAGAAATAAGTTACAAGGAAAGAAACATATTCTTATTGCATAATAATGATGAACTAAAATAAAAGAAACCTAACTTAAACCTTTTTATCACATGTCATGATTTAAGTTAACTAAGCATGGGCTTTGATCTAGGGAGTAATAACTACTACATGCATGTGATAATTAAGAAATAAAAAGAACTATTTTTCTTTATATCTTCATTTTATAAAAGCAAATGCTAATATTTCATTATTCTTTAGTAGTGGAGACAACTGTGGAGGAAGAGGGGTACAATGGTTGCAATGGCATGGAGGTTAACTAGAGGCCTAATCCTAGCTTCAATGATGAGTTTTCTCAATTCGGGCTTAGAATAGGCCACTACAGGATTTCCCATAGGATGTACTAGTTCCTACAAGATCCCCTGTTTTATTAGAAGAACAAGCCAAAAGCTTAGGAAGTGGTCTAGAAGGTGGAATGGAGTTTGAGAAAGGTGCAAAATGGAATAATAAGGCATGAATGTGATAGAAACTACCCAGAACTCAAGCAAGGGCTTCAACATGGGTAGATTTTCTCAATGGAAATGACAATCCTTATAAAACAAGAATTCAGATTGAGATTTTAGTGGATTTTTGCAACATGGGTGGATGAGGCGAATGATATGAGATCTCCCTGTAATGTAGAAGCTCTTGCAACAACACACATTATTTTTTGCATCTATCCACAAATTGATTTATACATGGGATATATATATAGAGACCTATAGAGGAGAAGAAGACTTCGAAGCTGAGCATGACACCAATCTTTCTTATTTTCATCCATACAATTACAACCCTACAAGAAAATACAATGGAACTACAAAAATATGAGTTCTCTCCATAAGGAGACTCAATAAAAATATTCTCCTAGAGGAAAATTTGACTTGATAATTATAAAAAATGATTATGAATCATTGCACATGGAAGGAGGAAGCTTTACCCACCAAAATCCCTTGATTAGTGGATCTGGTTTCAAATACTAGGAATTTGCATTAAATGGCAGGGAACACATTCCTAGACTTTCTCAATCATTTAAGTTCCACAATCTATGCCATAATTCAATAATATTCTTTTGATTTATTATTAAATATTCCTCCTCCTATAGTAGGGAGCAAGTCCCTAAATTATCTCATCCTCCAAATCTTCGTAATCTGCCAAATATTTTCATAATATTCCACAAAAATAAATAATATTAGGCACAAGTATGCAATTATTCATAAACCTTCCTAATTAATATATTAAAGTTAAAAGTACATTATCTAATGCAAAAATAGAGGTTTAATGTTCTGAAGGATGGTTAAATGGGCCTTAATTTATGTTTAATTTAGAGGCATGGGCCTTAAGTTATGCCTAATTTAGAGGCCCATCACCAATGTTGATTGCTTCCTTTTCCCTTCCATCCATGCACACTCTAAGCATTGAATGTAACCTCCAAATCGCTAGTCTCCTTTGTAGCTTGGATCATCTCAGTAGTGTGCAGGGGATTTCTAAGGTCGATTTACAAGTAAATTCATCTTTTAGCAGTCACCCATCTCTCGTTTAGTATCGTTTTAGCAATCAAGGTTATTTTTATATCTTCCCCCATATACAATCTAAATAATGCATGGGTTCAATGCTACCGAGGTGATTTTGGTGTTTCATGGGTAGAGGAGTATAACAAGGTCATTTGACTTTGTTCTTCAATTTTGAGTTTTTTTCCCTCATCTGAGTGACCATGACACAACACGAAGATTGTAGATAAATCCATTTCAGTATGTTTCTTTTCTCTTGTAGTAAACCTATCATCCAAAGTTTAATTGTATCCAAATTTGTTTTCTCAATGATCTCAAAGACTCTCAATTAGTTTATTTCTTTTTGGAATTTCCATGGGAGGGTTTATTCACTTCCCTCCATGGGTTTTTCAAAGAAATGGTATTACTCGACTCCTCTTCCTCGCATGAGTGAACCATTACGTAAAATCTTGCCTAGTGACATCTGCTAAACTCATTTTATGAAGGTTGATTTCTCCCCATTTCTGTTTATGGTTTATTTTGTGTGTATGGCATAATAGGAGTTTGGCACAACCGAACTCACTCATTTCGTGCCACACTATATAGGTATCACATTTACCCTTATTCACCTTAGAATTATTCGAGAAACCCTCTAATATTATTGTGATAGTTCTATTCTGATTTATTTTTTCAAGATGAGCTTATCATGACAGTGTTCCTTTGTTTGAGTTTCAGGTATGAAAAATTGACCTGATATTGCAGGCTTCTTGGAACTCTTCGCACTGTCATCACTAGCTTATGATCTCTCTCTTCCCGAGATTTGGGTGTCTACAGATTCTCCAAGTCAGTGCTACAGAAAATCACATAACTCATGCTCCCGAGGGGTTTTCTTATAACCATAATGTATATATGACATTCCAGTTGAATGGAAGAACTCTTATTTTTTTAATTTACCCATGTATGGGTTTACGGTGCAAGACGCCTGACAATGTGATTTCTTAGGTTGCTAAATTTTTAATATAGTTGATTGTATATTATGTTATTCTTGCTCTATAATTTTTCATATGGTATTCAATATGACTTCATCTTTCATTATTGTATTAATTCATATGCCTACAATGCACTCCTATGAGTTTCCTTTTACATTTGTAAATTATCTTGCATTTGATATAAATAATCTGTAATGGTTGATGCCTTATAAGAGATTCAACTTACAAGATGTTATTGTATTCTTTGACACATGTGAATGATTTTGCATGACCATAGTTACCGTTTTGTATATGCATTATCATGTCTTGCAAGTTGTTGTAATTGTTTGACTTGTAACTATGGTTGTTCACCTTACTGTGCTAATGATAATACTATATTTACTTCTTTTATGTGGTTTCCATCTCGATTCTTGGGTAGATGGATTGATGCAATTATGAACATGCTTCAGAAATCTAATTCGTTGTTTGTAATTGAGGTTATTCTTTCAAAAGTAAAATTCCTTCTATCTATTCCCAAATGGTTTCAAATTGTTCTCGTTGTTCTTAGCTACCACTAGGTTCTCTTTCAATGTAATCATTTTATTAGGTTTTCTTATTCCCAGTTAACACTTCAGGTCAGAAGAATAATTAATTTACACTTTTGATGTCCTCAAAGGGTTTCAACCCACCCTTAGGTCAATTTCATAACACCTTTGATTACAATAACTCGATCTTCATACAGGCCCACTACTTCTATCATTTTTCTTGAAGCACTTGTATAGCTTGATTTCCAATAATATTAGTATAACATTAATAATTAATAGGATTTATTGTGTCTAGTGGTATGTCAGGGTTCTATTATTTCTTGAGACAAGATCTACACTTCATGTACGTAAATGCACACTTGAGTCATAAGTTTATAGTTATGTCGACCCAGTTGTTGTAATGATGATTATGCCCTTTTCCCTAACTATATTATTAACTGTTCCTCCAAGTTTATTACAATAACAAAATTCCAACTGTTACTAATATTTGTACATAGCTATGTTTACATTTCTCATCATATTCTAGCATAGTTAAATATTTCCTTATATTTCAATATTATAAATTTTAATCCTTCTTGCATTTCTAGGTGCATATCAAATTACTCTAATGGTCTGCATCTATGCATCTGACGTAAATAAATAATAGTTCAAAATACTCTAACTTGTCTGCATCTCTGTAATATAAAGTAAATATATCATGGATCAAAATATTCTAACTTGTCTGCATATTTTTATTCTAAAGTAAATTAAATCATAGAAATAGACCAACTTATTCTAATTTTTCTGCATCTTTGTATTTTAAAGTAAATAAATCATAGAAAGAGACCAACTGATTACCAACCCACATAGTCTTTAGTGTAATTAGCCAACAATCTACAATTCACCATGTAGTCGTTTGCATTCAAGGAATACCATTAATTTCATTCAAGTACATCACAACGAACATCACTACCAGAATTTAGAAAAATAATCCTATTTAGTAACTTCTTACAATAATTGCTGGAGTAACTTGAAAGAACAAATTGTTTCTGAACCATGAACCTTCTCTCCTAGTTCTTCCCCATCCCGAGATCCTCTTTCTCCCAGAATCAACAACCTTCTCCTGTTCTGGTAAAGGAAATTTTATGCTTCACTTCCCCTAAGAGACTTTCCATAATAAAGCCCCACTTTTTTGGGTTATCCCAATCCCCATAGCCTAGCCTTTCCTTATTATAGTTTTTAAAATTTCCCAAGAAGGAATTGTTATGGAGGACCTACGTGTGATTGGAGTCATTGTAGATGATGAACCAGTGAAGGAATCCAAAGACATGGGCAGGAGGTCCTAGGCTGCTGTGAGTAACATGAAGGAAAAATAAACGAGTGAAATTGAGACCCTTACTTGTCTCCTTAAGTACTTGACAAGTGAAGTAGCAGTTCAAATGTTGTTTTCCAAACTAAATCTGCATAGAGTTCAAATGTTGTTTTCCAAACCAGCTTTCTTGGTAAGGATAACTTTTGTGATTTCAACTAAGCGCAAAACTCAGAGAAGACCTGTGTAGACTAAATCCATCATATAGGCTCCATGGCTTCAATAATGAATAATCATTTTAATGTCAGTGAGCAAGTTCAATGGAAAGATGAAGATGACGAAGAGTATGTTGCATCTGATGAAGCTCCAAGTTCTTGGCACATGGTTAACATGTATCAGTGTCTAAAAACTTCCTGAAAGAAAACAACCACCAAGAAGGAGCCCCCAAAACAAGATAGTCGATTCAACTTAAGATGTCAAAGGGCTCCTACTATGATTGAGATAATGAAAGAGAAATTCAGGAAACTATTCAGAAAAGCTGATCCACTAGTACCCTCAACATAGAAAACAAAAATAAAATCTAGGAAGACAACTCCAACAAAAGATACGTCCATGAGGAGCTCACTTCAGAACACTCCACCGGATGATACAAACAAAAGTCTTCTGCTAGATAGCTTGGTGAGTCTTCCCAGTTTGGACTACAATATTGTTGAGGACTTGAAGAAGGCCAATGTGAACATCTCTCTCTATGAACCCACCAATGTCACAGACCAGTGCGATATTCTATTGTGTGCACTAGTGCAAACCTCGACATACAATGTTGCCTCTTCTAGCAAGGGACCAAGTAAGTCTCCTAGATCACTAACATATGTACTCAACGTGCTTCACAGAGAAGAAGTTACCTGGCTCTACGCACCATTTTCCTATCATTCGAAATATTCAACTTCAATGTCCACAACTGTTTGGTTGAGTCTAGCACATCTGTCAATTTCATGCCACTCTCCCTTTCTAAGAAAATCATTGTGAAATGGAGTAGTATAGCTGCACAAATCATCCAAATGGATCGAACATGTGTACCATCCATTGCTAAACTTAGAGATGTGATCATTCAGCTATCGTCTAATGCACGAGTTCACAATCACATCAACATTGTGATAGTGGAAATCCCGAAATCATATGGCTTATTGCTTAGCTGAGACTCATCCAACAAGTTGCAAGGATATTTTGCTACAACCTGGTCACACTTATGGCTTCCACATCATGGCAAAAATAGCCAGATTCAAGTGTTTGCTGAGAGGTATATGAAGCATAATGTTACTCCCTTGGACGATTAGAATGAACCATTGGCTTTCCCAGAACTTTCATTCAACATTTCTTTCTAGAAACGCAGCTGGGGTGCTATCTTGCACAACGTAGCCCTACCCCACCAGATACACAGTTGGGTCTCCTTCCTTGCCCAACTTGTGAAAATGTAACTTGTACAATACTTTGTAACTGTAATAACAGTAGTGTTAGCAATGCTAGCATGGAAAGTGGTCCTTTTATAGATGACTTGTGGACCTTATTTTGATGGATCCAAAACACAAGATGGATCTACAGTTAGGTGTGTTTTGATCAACTGAAGGAAAATAAAAAAAATTAGTCTCAAGCCTCTTTGAGTTCAAATGCACAAACAACAATATTGAATATGAAGCACTTGTCTTCGGTTTGCACAAAGCCCTTGACCTCAATGTTGTTATGTTAAAAGTCGTAGGTGATTCAAAGATTGTGTTACGGTAGGTACATAACACCATACAATGTGTATCACCTCTTCCTAAAGGTTACGACTAAGATGTATGATGAATTATTTCTATTTTTTAAGATTTTAATATCATATCTATACTAAGAATGTGCAGTGCAACTGCCGATGCTCTAGCAAATGTAGCTGCTAGGATGACACCACTTAGGATAGATCTATTGTTGAAATTTTGTATAAGTCATCTATTCTTGAAAGCATAACTAATTTTTGTGTTCCTAATGATGATGAAAAAATACTACGTTTTATGGCCAATGCCGACATTTTTAAAGATGAAGCCATAGATGAACATGTGCATGAGCAATCTCTGTAAGGCACACCTAATGACAGCAAAGGAAACCCCTTCCCCAAGGATGTGGTTTTACTTGATAAACTATATGACTTGCAAAACCACTTCAAAGGGCCCAGGAACACCAAAACCCATAGTTCCACACTAATGCACAAACAGATAAACTTGGGAACAGAAAGAGATTTGATGTCTGTAAATCTCCGTACATGTTGCACGCTAGAGGAGTGGAAAGCTTTTGTCTACCTATTCAAACAATACCATGATGTATTCACGTGGACATACGATTACTAGGAAACATATAACATGAATAATCCAACACATCATTTCAATAAAAGAAGGGGTCAAGCCATTTCAGCAAAAACTCAAGAAAGTCCATCCATCACTTGGACCCCTCATAAAGAAAGAATTGACTAAGTTGTTGGATGCTTGGATCATATACAAGGTTCGTGATTCTACTTGGGTTTCAAATTTAGTTTCTTTAATGAAGAAGTCTAGGGAGATGTATTTGTGCACATATTTCTGAAATCTTCATAAGGCCTCGGACAAAGACAACTACCTTGTGTTGTCTATGGAGAAAATCTTACATAAAATACCTGGAGCTGAAATGTTCTCTCTCCTTGACATATTTTATAGATATAACTAGGTTCTCGTATAAGAACCTGATAGACTTAAAACTAATTTTCGTACGAAGTGGGGTACGTTCCTTTACAAAGAAATTCCATTCAGGCTTGTAAATGCAGACACAACCTTTTAGTGCACTATGGACATCGACTTTCATGGGCTCATCGGATAGAGCGTGGTGGTCTGCCTTGAAGACATGACAATCTTTCCAAGAAAGCAATCAGACCACCTATGATGAAAAAATACTACGTTTTATGGCCAATGCCGACATTTTTAAAGATGAAGCCATAGATGAACATGTGCATGAGCAATCTCTGTAAGGCACACCTGATGACAGCAAAGGAAACCCCTTCCCCAAGGATGTGGTTTTACTTGATAAACTATATGACTTGCAAAACAACTTCAAAGGGCCCAGGAACACCAAAACCCATAGTTCCACACTAATGCACAAACAGATAAACTTGGGAACAGAAAGAGATTTGATGTCTGTAAATCTCCGTACATGTTGCACGCTAGAGGAGTGGAAAGCCTTTGTCTACCTATTCAAACAATACCATGATGTATTCACGTGGACATACGATTACTAGGAAACATATAACATGAATAATCCAACACATCATTTCAATAAAAGAAGGGGTCAAGCCATTTCAGCAAAAACTCAAGAAAGTCCATCCATCACTTGGACCCCTCATAAAGAAAGAATTGACTAAGTTGTTGGATGCTTGGATCATATACAAGGTTCGTGATTCTACTTGGGTTTCAAATTTAGTTTCTTTAATGAAGAAGTCTAGGGAGATGTATTTGTGCACATATTTCTGAAATCTTCATAAGGCCTCAGACAAAGACAACTACCTTGTGTTGTCTATGGAGAAAATCTTACATAAAATACCTGGAGCTGAAATGTTCTCTCTCCTTGACATATTTAATAGATATAACTAGGTTCTCGTATAAGAACCTGATAGACTTAAAACTACTTTTCGTACGAAGTGGGGTACGTTGCTTTACAAAGAAATTCCATTCAGGCTTGTAAATGCAAACACAACCTTTTAGTGCACTATGGACATCGACTTTCATGGGCTCATCGGATAGAGCGTGGTGGTCTGCCTTGAAGACATGACAATCTTTCCAAGAAAGCAATCAGACCACCTATGCCATCTTAAGAAGATCATTGAGCGATGTCGAAAGTACGAGAAACCTTAAATCCCAAGAAGAGTGTATTTGCAGTGTCTGATGTGGACCTACTTGGGCATATCATCACCAAGAGTAGGATCAAGGTTGATCTATATTGAGTTCGGAATATCACACAGATTCCTCACTTAGTCAACAAGAAAGATATGCAAGACTTCTTGGGAAAGATTAACTTCCTCCGGAAGTTCATCTTAGATTATGTGCATATTGTCAAACCTATCCAAGATATGATCAAGCAGGATGCACCATATAATTTGGGAAAGAAGGAAAAGGATGTGTTCGCCCTTATCAAACAGGAAATAGCAGATGCACCTGTGCTGTACAACCTATATTTTAGCAAAGATTTCTTGCTATATACATTTTCTTCCGACAACTCACTCGCTACAGTGCTCACATAGAAGAATGAACTAAACAACAGACATCCCATCTCCTTCATGAGCACAAGTATATAAGGACTTGAGCTCAACTATCCCACCATGGATAAACAATCATATGTTGTATACAAGGTAGCAAAACATTTTAGACCCTACTTCCTAAAAAATCACTGCATAGTCAAAGCACTGCTTGTTCAACAATAGCTAGGTGAAAAACACGTGAATTGGATGACAGGACTTCAAGAGTGTGATGTTAATATCAAGCCATTTCACACTGTCAAGGGTCATGGTCTCTACAGATTTGTAGCAAAAGTAGTACACACACAAGAGGAAGAAGAAGAGCTCATCGCTTGGAAGCAAAAAATCGATATGTAAA
The DNA here is from genome assembly GCA_000404065.3 of Pinus taeda. Taxonomy (NCBI): domain Eukaryota; kingdom Viridiplantae; phylum Streptophyta; class Pinopsida; order Pinales; family Pinaceae; genus Pinus; species Pinus taeda. The sequence goes on from APFE031651163.1 coordinate 88,313, forward strand.
ATATTGAGCAAGAACCAACCACTTTGCACAACAACTCTTGGTACAAAGAAGTGTGCTACTACCTTGACAACGGCACCATGCTATCTCATTTTTCCATGTGACAAAAGAGGGCACATCACCTCAAAGTCGTATGTTACCAGTTGGTGCACAAAGTGATTTACAGAAAGCACAACAATGGAATTCTGCTCAAGTGCCTAGAGGCACAAGATTCAGAGAGAGCGTTACATGGCATGCATGATGGACCAGTGGAAGGTCACTTCATGGGTGACATAACTACACACAAAGTCATGAGAGCTAGTTTCTACTAGCCCACATTGTTCAAGGATGCACACGCTTATGCTCACAAGTGTCCTATCCGTCAGCAATACGTTGACAGAACACGAAGGTTAATAGCCTTGCTGCAGGTTATTGCAATGGATTAGCCATTCCAATAGTGGCGATTTGACATTTTTAGGGAAACCTTCCTCCATTCATCAAAAAAACACCACTACATTTTGACTGTTACATATTACTTCACGTGGTGGATGGAAGCAATTCCACTCAAATAAGTCAACGACTAGGAAGTCATCAACGTCCTTCAACAAAACACCATGTTGAGGTTTGGCATTCTTGTATCACTTGTTTTTGACAAAGAAACTTAGTTATCCTCGTTGAAACTATATGATTTTACATTGCAAGATGTTATTTTTCTTAACATTCATTGAACTACTATCCACAGGGAAATGGTCTTGCTGAATCAACAAACAAGAATCATATTTGCATCATAAAAAAGACCATTTACTCTGAACAAAAAAACTAGAATTCTTCCTTGGTGAATGCACTTTGGGTTGAATGAGTTACACCCAAGCCCTCTCTAAACACATCTCCACACTTCCTTGTATACATAACAAAGCCATCCTGCCACCCAATATCTACTTGCCTACTCTGTAGTTATCCCAAGATTCCTGAGGAAAGCCATGTCTATTGATTCAGCATAGGATGGACACATTACATAAGTTATAGGAAGAACAGATTAAAGAAAAAGAGAAATTTATACTCCACCAGAACCATATTAAGAGATGGTTCAATCGTAAGTCAGTAGGGAATGCTATATTCGTTGTGGGTGACTTAGAGTTGAAATGGGATAGACCCCATGAATAAAAAGGGAGACACACAAATTTCTAGTCTCTGTGAATTGGTTCATACATGGTTCATTGAAAACTTTTCCAACACACATATCACTTGCAAGCACTTGATGGGAGGATTGCCAACCTTCCTGTCAATCAAAAATATTTAAAATTTTATTTCAGTGACCTAGGGTCATGCTCGCGTATGTACATAGCATGCTTATTGTTGCTATATTTCTTTGTTGTTTTTCTTTGTTGTTTTAATTTCATTTTTTTTCTTTATTTTGGTTGTATTGTCATTCTTTTTTGTAAATAAGTGTTGTCCTATACTATATTATGGCTTTTGAATAAGTATGTGGTTGAGTTGAAAGAGTCTCGTGACACTACAACTTGGCTAATAATGTGTCCGTCTTCTCTGTGCTTGGTTTCAAATTTTGGCTAATGAATCCTGGACGAAAAATACAAACCATATGTAAGGGAAGCTTTGGTCAAACCATGAACCTATGTCTAAACTGGGAAGCCACATTCATGTTCTTAGTCTTCTTCTTTGTGTGTTCAAACTTAATCCAACTAGTAGAAATGAAGAAGGGGAGAAATCTAAACAAGCAAACCTAAATCAGAGGTCTTACAGGCTTCTCTGAAGGAAAAACCTTTTCATCTCTCAATAAGTCAGGATCCCTCTTCCACCTTAAAAATAAATTTGTTCCTATGCACAATTCTCTTTTTAAAAAATATAAAGGAAAAAGAAGATAAAGAATCCATGCATAAAGAGGTGAAGAATGAAAATCCACTAGGGGACTACCCAGGCTCGCTGGCAGTGGAGCAATGCTTCTGTTCCTATGTGACTCCACCGGGGTACTCTCGAGGCATGCTGAGAGCGGAGAAACACCAAAGATCAAAACTTATACTCTGCCAATCTTAAGCTTGCGAACCAAACAACCCTTCCAAGTTTTGAAACACTTTGATCTAGCTAAAAGCTTTGTCGAGTTTGACTAAGTTGGTATGAGGTGAACCATGTATGTCCATGGAGTAAGTGGGGAAGCCAAATTAACGTACACAATGAATCAATAATTCCTGGAAGGCCAAGGCATTGTGTTGTAAATGAATCGAAGAAGAGAAGCTAGTATTCAACAAGTGTGTTGCCAAGTGTTATAGCGACCGCAACACCCTCTAAAATTTTGGCTTGCATCCAAATTTCAGAGCCTTTCTTGGTTCCCCATTTGATGGTCACAAACACTCAAGCTCATCCCATGAGTTATTATTAATTTTTCACACCCTCTTCTCTAAATTGATCACCGATTTTATTTTGGCATGTTGATCGCTAAGTTGTGCTTGTGAGTTTGTTCTACAATTTTTGAAGGTTTATCTTTGTGTGTATGAGTTTTTTTCACTTTGTTGACATCAGTTGCACTCACACAAAAAGTTGTAAATTTTATCATGCAAGTGTCATCACAGTCGTTTGAAGACATATTTCAACTATCGCACTTGTCTCGCTCAACCTTTGAGCAAGTCTCACTAAGCAGATTTTGTCTTGTTAGTTTGAGGTGTCTTGTCATCGAGTCATGGTAAGTGTGTGATCACATTTTCATGTATGTAGGAGTACATTACTTTCACACTTAGTCAACTTTCCTAAAAAAAATTCAACCAGACAACCCTCTGTCAACCAGACCTAATATAAATAACGTTTCACTACTATCCAGAATGGTACACATATTGAGGCCGTCCTCCAAGCAACCTGATCTTTGTAATTCTAGAAATGAGAAAGTTGAATGACTCCCACAACTATGCAATAGTTATCATGTAAAGCAATCCATTTTGCGATTTTAGCAAGGCCTCCCAAAGTTCAACTGGAGAAATGACTTAAGTTGTGACCTAGGGTTGTACTAATCTCCAAAATTACACAGAGTTTTCCTCCAACAACACTTCTTGCCCACTCTGCAACTAGCTGAGGAATTTTGCAGAGCTGTCTTGCCACTAGCCCTTGTTCCCCACTATGCAACTACCCCAAGAATTACGTAGAGATGTCCTGGCCCACCCTTCTTCCCCACTCTGCAACCAACTCAGAAATTGAAAAGAATTGTTTGGGCTCAGATTGTCTCCCAGGATTGTGCAATCTTGACCAGCAACTTCTCCAACCTGATATTTTTCTCCTCTCGAAAATTAAGCATATTTTCTATAACTGCCTCTTTCTGCCCGCACTGTCTTCCTCAAAGAAATTGTACTGATCCTAGCTAGATGACCTGCCCAGGGATCCCTTGGACAATTACGTAGATTGACCCATCATCTCATCAACACCCCACCTGGAATTCCTCCTAGAAATTGAACAATTATGCATCCCAGTTAGGTTTCACACCGTAGTTGTCATTTTTGTCTCAGATTGTGAAAATATGTCTCCCATTGACATATGTTTATCAATAGTGCTTCAGAGCCTCTCATCCTTGGTTGTGTTGTTCTCTCTGCAATTTCAGTCCCTTGTCACTCTCCTAGTCACCTGCACTGAAGTGGAAAAAAATGCATCATAATAGACTATGATATTTTTTGGTTTGATGTCATCTCGTCATGACTGATTGCGTGAACAAGTACATTGATGAAACATGGTGTGACAACGAATGGGATGGAAAATAGGTGAATGCTAGAAGACTTGCTTGTGGTCGAGCGAATCCATGAAGTACATCGAGCATGCGAGAAAAAGGGACAAATTCACATGCACCATCAAGAAAATACCAAGACCATCAAAGACCCTACACACTTTTCTATGTAGAGGTAAAGACATGTTACACCAAGAGCATATCATCACTCAACAACACATCGTCTAGACACAGACACCACAATCAGCTAGTACATGTCAGCACTGTCATATCAAATTGTGTCATGAGTTGTCTCAACCACATCACTACTATGGCCTATACTTGTTGTAATCAATGTAATTTAAAGTGGAAGTCCAAGATACCCAAATATGAAAATAGAAGAGTCATGTAGAATTGAAAACTCATGGGAAATCAAACATTCATGAGGGAAGTCAAAGAGTAACAAGGGTTAGTTATGCTCCTTCACTATATATACCTCCTCATTGTATGAGCAAAGGAATTTTCACCTTGGCTCCTCCCACATAGGCTTGAGAGTCTATAGTTTGTTCTTTGAGGACTGAGGAGTGTCTCCAATGTCCCACTACTGGGACTAGTGATGTATGGTGTACATATGTGTCTTGGATCTTTTGTTTAATTCATAAGCCTATCTCGAGACAACACATTTTCATGCATGTTTTCTCAACCTGTACTAAGATAGTTGAACTACTTCGGTTATTTTAGTACTCATATTGTTGAAGATGTGTTGTATTGTTTATCACTATTGTCTCGTCCGTGTGGACTACTCCACTCATCATTAGAGATATGATATTTCTATTTTCTTGGTTTTAACAACCGTCACCCCCATGTGGACTATTTTTCTAGATGGTGTATGTGTTTTCCTTTGAACTTTGGTTTTCATGACTATTGCATCCACTATGGACTATTCCACTGGATGTTGGACAGACTCTTATTGTTTTTCACGTGTGTTTCTTCCTAGGTTGGGACTATTCCCTCTCATCAAGAGGATCACTTTACTCCCCCTATTTTGATAGTAATAGAACCTGAACACAAAGTTACATTACGCACTCAGCAGGCACACTTACCTCACTTTCTTCAAGTTACAAGCATAAAACTCTCATGTGTTGAACAGTAAGAGCTAAGGAAAATCCATAAGATAATTGCAACTGGGTCATCATACCAGATGTGACTCCTATACGAAACAATGTGAGGTATAGTTGGAACATCATATTGGGGAGATCACTTGAATGTTGGGGGGTGTAGCATCATCAACACTTTCTTAAATAACAAATCATTTTAAAATTAAAAAATACACTATAAATATACCACATCAAACAATTTGTACCTAAGTCTAATTAATTTATGATTTATAAGTTAAAAGTGTTTTGATAAAATAGCAAATGACAGCTACCATGGGGGAGATAAATTAGTGATTGAAGTAATGTGAGAGTTGAGAAAAGTGAGAGATCTAAGGTTCAAAGGACATGTTGTAGATCCATAGGGATTTACTAGTAGTTGGGTCCCTCTGGGATACAAAAAAATATAACACATGAGATTAATAATTAGAAGGGTTCATCATCTGAATATAAGAAACTAAAGAACCAATTTAATTATGGTTAGAGTTTATTGTTGTCAGAGAGTGTGTGCTGATCCACAGACGCTTCACTCAATGAAACTCTCACTTATCACGTGCATTCATGGCATATTAAAAAATACCCCTAATTTGAATACATATTGGAAAATACCCCTAACAATCACATTATTTAACCTCCTACCAATACAAACCCAATATGCCTTCCCAATTTAAAAGACCCCTACTTCCACTAGATATTGTGGGTATCCATTTCTCATTAACATTTTTTATACCCCTTTATATTTTATCATTGACTTTGAGCTCCATTTTTTATATCCACCAATATAAAAACCCTTTATCCCCTATATATCCCCCATTATATTATGCCATTTCTTTGTCAATATATATCCACCAATATGAGACCATGTGGTATGGTATTGCTCCCCTAGTGAAGCCCCCGTGTGCTGATCTCTAATTTATAGTTAAATTATTGCACTATTCAGGGCCATGTACTAAGTGGATCATTCACGTTTGGGATAATATATATAATATATATATATATATAAAATATAATATATATATATATAGATAGAATAACATAACGCATTAATAATTAGAAAAGTTTAATCTTCTAAATTTAGGAAATTAAAGTACCAATTTAATTAGGGTTAGAGTTTATTGTTGTGAGAAAGAGTGATCGTCTCTAATTTATAGTTAAATTATTGCAATATTAAGGGTAATGAAATAAGGAAATTATTCACTTACCCCCTTTCCATCATGTTTATTGATTATTACTTTATTTTATACCATTGTCGAATGTGATCATACTATATAAGCATTGTTATGAGGATTTATGTGAGAAAATATATCATATATCTGCCATTTTTTTCCTTTCCCATACGATATCATATAATTGGAATATTGTTAGTAATATTCATTAATATGGGATTATTTCAACATCTATTTAATTTACCTTATTACATAAAATACTTTATGGTTTTATTGAACAACATTTACAATGGTTATCAATTACTATAATAAGAATACACATGTAGTATTAGCTGTGACTGGTTGGATGTAATTCATTATATGTTAACCCATCTCACTTGCAACACATAGTTAATGTTCTAAAATAATTTATGGTATTGACAAGAACTTTCTGGAGACTTCTTCAGATTTATGCTACTTGGTGTCTTGATTCCTTTCTAGAAATGTGGGCGAAATCTACAGTACAAGGTATCTAGGGTTTCTATCGGATGGTGACTGTGGATGCAATTGGTTTTTGAGTAATTAACCACCCTACATGGGTGTCACACCACTCATTCCATATTTTTCCTCCTCGTTCAGTCTCTACAACCACAATGAGAAAAACTATGACGATGATAAACCTTTCACGGATTTACATCATCAAGGTATCGACTACCCTCATGCCATTGTACAGGTTTTCTTTTTACTCCTCTTTTTAACATGTTTTCCCCCTTTAACACTGCTCATAAATCAAATAATTTTTGTTTCAGGTTGGGTCAAATTCCCTTATTGTAGAGGGCTAATTCTCAACACTTGCAGATTCAAGTCCTTCCAAGGTGAGATAATCCCCTTTTGAAATGGCTTTCCTTTAACTTTTAACATGTTCTGCGCAATAATTCCTATGCCAAATGCCAGAGGATAGGATGGCAGGTAATGAAAATAGTTTTTCATATGTAAATATGTAGTTTTCATTTCCATACACTTAATTTTCTAAAGGATTTCTCTCCCCATAGAACTTACTTACTCACTTGAGAATTTCTCGTGTGGTTGCACGTACAACGTTCCCAATTATTTTTTGCAACCCTATGCTCAACCTTCATCCAATGTTTCTATGTTCCCGCCTAACCATGAATTGCTTGGGTCTAGTTGTTTGACTTGCCTATGGGTTTCTCAACCTTCTCATGATGTGAGGGTTCCTTAGATGTGGTCGGTGTGATCTCTATTTTTTAGTAAACTAGGGCTTTAGTTTTGCTTTTTTTTTAATGGGTAAACTAGGGTTCCTTTGGAATATGTTTATTTGAAGGGGTAAACCCTCTTATGACGACTATTTTTTTACAACTATTTCGAGTGACTACATTTTATACTACTCTCAAATTGGAATGGAATTATCATTTCTCTATGTTTATTACTTAAAACTTTCCCTAATATATTATGTTCATTTAGATACTAAATAATAGTGTAGGACCATTATGTGCATGCTAGTTATGGTATGTTAGTCAAGCTATTATTTGAGGGTTTATACTTATGAGCTCCGGTAATTTCTTGTGATGGTTTCTTTCACTATTTCAAATCATTTTCAAATGTTCTAAAGGTAACTTATTATGTATATTAGCTAACGTGAACACTATAGATTATTGTTATTTTGTTATTAGTCTTGTTTCTTTTCTTAAAAGAAATATTTTCTAACTAGTAAGGTTTATCTTACTTCTTTTCTTAGAAACATCCAACTGCTAAGATTTAATTTTAGTTATGAGACTTCCTTGTCATTAAATTTGTATAGTTCAGCTTACGATTTATAATGTTTTTGTTCCCCTGTCGGGATTTTGAGGGTTTTATACGTGGCTCCAATTTATTTCCAGCTACAAACCGTAATGCTAAATTCTGTTCAATTCAAAATAGCTTATTATCTTCCTTGTAAGCATAATGTTAGACAATTTGTTTTTAAAATAAAATATATAAGTTTTCTTCTAGGGGTATAGGGATTTTACCGACTCTATCGATTTAGGTTGAATAGACATGGGAAATAACCCTAGACACGATGAAATCATAATAAAGGTAGATTATATATTTTTAAATGATAAGCATGATCATTCTCACAATAGGAATATATTCAGCCTCTAATGTCTTCACATCAAACAATTATTGTACTTACCACCTAATTTGAAATATGTTAAGCAACTATCACAACATAGAAAGTAGAAATAGTTATTTAAATGTTTAGTATAAAACTATCTATGCAACAATCACAAAATAATTGGGTACACAAATCTCCTCCCTACCAATGGGACAAGTCTTATATTGTTTCTCCCCTCAAGATTCTTCCACACTGAGTGCAGTTCCAAGACAAGAATCAATTCAAATTGTTTCCTCTAATGACCCTTTGGTGCCAACCAAACATGGTCGAGAAAGTCTAAACTAGAAGCTGAAGTCTTAGATGGACTCCATTGGCCAACTAACTCTGGAATCCTTTCAACAGACTCTTCTTCATTTCACATCTTTCCACTATTTTCTTCCTTATTTCACCTCAGGTTGTACAACCCTATTCAATTCGTTTGGAAGGATTCTTATTTCCAAGGAGGAACTTGGGCGGGTAGCCTCCTAGCCCATAACTATCCAACTACCTGGATGTAAACCTCTTTTAGCAGTGTGTCCCATCCTCATTTTAGGATCATCGCAAGATCATTATAACATTAATAATTAATCAAAATAAAAATAAAATATCCATCCATGTCAAATATAATTTTGGCCTTTGCAAAGACCCATAAAGTAAAACAGAGTCTTTAACTGCAGTAAATGAGAATCAACCAACTTTTCCAAGGGACATCACATCTCCCCCCCTTGAGTGAAACATCGTACTAATGGTTTCCAAGATCTCAGAAAATGCTAGGATAGGATTCTTTTATAAAATTATTATCCCCCAGCTAGTTGAGCCTTGGCTAAAGTGCCTCTGCAGCACTTAAGCTTAGGCAATAAATTGTTTCCGCAACATTACTTCTCTCCGATTGAGTTTAAGTTGGGGTTCGATCAAAAGCTTGCCATCCAGTTCAACCTACATTTACAACCAACTAGTTTACATTAGTTTATACAAGTCAAAATAATGAGTATACATATATATTCAATCTTATGAATTTACTTACCTCTATGCCTTTCAAATTAATAATCTGTCTGGGATCATAAATATATTTCTTTAATAATGATAAATAAAATAGATTATGCACACATATATTGTTGGGTAGGGCTAGTTGATAAGCTACTGGCCTAATTTGAGCTAGATTTTGGAATGGGCCACAAAATAGGGGGAAATTTGGCACAACCTCCCAATGTAGAGTACTTCTTTTTGGTTTCACCCATACATACACAAGATCACCAGCTTGAAATTATCAATATCTTCTCTTCTTATCAGTGTACACATTTTTTTTGTCATGTTCATCCTTTAGATTCATCCTCACTTTTTTCACCATGATCTCCATTTATTTTAACATATCTTGCCATAAAATCAATTTTTAGATGGGGTTGTTGCAATTTATCATGATTAATGGGTGTTCTACACTTTTGTCAATATAACACCTCAAATGCACTCATTTTTAAGGAGGTATGCTAGCTTTTGTTGTAGAAAAATTATACCAAGTGAAAGTAGTTTTCCCATTTACTTGGTTGTTGCATCACATACATTCTTAACATATCCTCTAGTACATTGTTAATCTATTCTATTTTCCCATTCATTTGAGATTGATAGGCAGTACTGAATTGTACTCGAGTACCTAATCTAGTGAACTAGGACTTCTAAAAGGTATATGTGAATTTTAAATCCCTATCTGACATTACCACCTTGGGTATTCCATGTCAAAACTAAATATTTCTCTCACAAAAATATCAGCAATCTATACCATTTTGATGGTAGATTGGAATCGTATAAAATGTGAAACCTTACTTAATTTATCCACCACTACCAAATAAAATCATTTTACCTCTTTCATATATGTAGTCCTATAATTAAAACTAGCGTGATGACTTCCCATTCACATTTAGGAATCGCTAGTGGATGGAGCAAGTCAGTCGGGTGTTGATGTTCAACTTTTACTATTTGACATTCAAAAAACTTAGTCAAGTACTCTGTGACTTCCTTTTCATGTCTGGCCAAAAATAACCTTTCTTTAGAGAAGTAAGTAATTTTTGGTATCCTGGATGAGAAACATATGGTCTCTTATGACATTCATCCATAATTAATTATTTTAATTCTTGTTGATTTGAGATATAAAATCTTCCTCTATATATTAGTACCTTTTCTTCATTTATTTCATAGCCCAATATTTTTCATTATTGTCTTGTAACCATGCTTGCCACCAAAAAAATTGGTAACTATGGGTTTGTCAAGCCAACATCTTGAATTTCTTTTATGAAATCAGCCTTAACTGAGCTGAATAAAATTTCGTACTACAAATTCAGTTTTCTGATCAAAGAATTTGCTAGCTAATTCTCTTTTCCTTTAATATATTTAATGCAAAAGTTGAGTTCACACAAAAAGGTATCCCATTGAGCATGTCGTGCATTTAATTTAGGATGTTTAAAATAATTTGTTAAACTACTATGATCTTTCATTAATTTAATTTTTTTCCAAGTAGATAATGTCGCCACATTTTCGAAGGATGGATGACTATTATCAATTCTACTAAGTATGAGGAATATTTTTGTTGATGTTCTTTCAATTTCTAAGTCTCATAGGTGACAAATCTACCCTATTTCATTAGGATGCCTCCTACTCCTTCCTTAATAGTATTTGTGCAAACCATGAACTCCTTCTCTGGATAAACAATTCTTAAAATGGGGATTATAGTCACTAAATGTTTCATCTTGTCAAAACTATTTTGACACTCTTTTTTCCACCAAAAATTCCTTCCCCTTTTCTATAGAAAAGTAATGGGTTAGGCTACCCTTGAAAACCCTTCAATAAAATATCGATAATATCTGGCTAACCCCATAAAATATCTAATGTAAGCCATGTTTTTGGGGAAAGACCATTGCATTATGGTCTTGATATTTTCTGGATCTACATCAATTCCATCCTAGGTTATGACGTGAGCCAAATATTGAATTTGATCCTTATATAACTCACACTTTCTATACTTCACATAGAATTGATGTTCCCCTAAAATTTGCAAAACTATCTTCAAATGTTTCTTATGCTCCTCTAGAATTCTAAAGTAGATAAGAATGTCATCAATGAAAATCAATACAAATTTATCGATATACTAGTGGTATATATTATTCGTAAGGCACATGAAGGTTTTTGGAGAATCAATAGGTCCAGAGGGAAAAAGTATGAAATCATAAGGCCCATAGTGAGTTTAGAAAGTTATCTTGCATATATATTCCTCCTTTATTTTAATTTGGTAATACCTAGAATGCAAGTCAATCTTCCAGAATACTGTAGCACCTTTTACCTGATCGAATAGATCATCAATTCTAGGTAGTGGGTATTTATTCCTAATAGTTAGTTTATTTAATTGCCTATAATCAATGCACAGTTGTATGGTACCATCCTTCTTCTTAGCGAACAATACAGGAGCTCCCCAAGGCGACACATTGTGGTGAATATATTTTTTATCTAACAACTCTTGTAGCTACATTTTAAACTTCGTTAATTATGGGATACTCATATGATATGGTTCTCTAGATACTGGAGCAGCTCCTGTAATTAATTCAATTGTAAAGTCTATATCTCGTTTGGGAGGAAACCTAAGGATCTGTTTAGGGGAAACGTCAGAAACATCTTGCGAAAGAGGTAAAGCATCCAGTGTTATTATTTTCTCTTTATTGTTATTATACCCCACCTGAAATGCATAGATTTGGCATCCCTTTCTTATGATTCTTTCCAATTGTGTGGATATAATGGGTCTTAACTTCAAGATTCTTTTAACTCCTTGGAATTATTGCTTATCTCCTTCTTCATTTAGGAAACATATGGTTTTTCCTCTACAATTTGTAAGATACCATTGTTTCCCAAGCTAGTACATCCCAATCAAAACATCATATGGCCCTAAGGGTAATACATTTAAATTTTATAATATTGTATGATTTACCAATATTATATAGTAGTTATCAATCTCTGTTGTCACCCTTCTCTTGGATTCTATGGCAAATTGAACCAACCATAGGTTTTTAAACTTTGTTACTTAAAAATGATATTTTTCTATAATTTTAGGGCTTACATAACCAAAGTTGGCTCTGGAGTCAATTAATATAGGCACAACTTGTTTAAAGACTTTATTTTCAAACTCCACCATGGTTGGTTGGTATTCTGGTTGGTGATATTCTAAGTTCATGTTGATCTTTGGTAAACTCCTCACCACCTCCCTTACTGTGGATCCTTCTTGAATATGTGCTACTGAATCGAAGCCCTTCTGATGAGGACAATTTTTACATAATGGGGTCCTCCACATCCCCAACACTGTAGCTGGGGTTTCGTTTCTAGGTCAAATTTAGATTTATTATATTCTTCAGTAGGCTTTGGCTCAGCTTGTAGTATAGAGTTTTGTTGCGACCTCCCATAATGTTAATTTTGATGGTTTTTATATGGACCTTTGAAACTTGCAGATTATACCCCTTTTATATTCTACAAATGTTTCTATTGTTTTTTATCAGTCCATCTTTTAGTATTATCCCCTTTCATCTATTGGTAGCATATCCAAGCCTTTTGAATAACCTCATCCATCATTTTATTGTTTTCAAATTCTATCTACTCCTTCATGTATGTCGAAAGACTACTAATGAATCATTTTACTTTTGGTTTCTCCTGTTGTATGTAGGGAACATACATTAGTAATGATGTAAAATTTGTGATAAAGTCATCCATAGCAAGTTGTCCCAACCTAAGGTCATGAAACTCTTTTTCTTTTTCATCACAAAATGATTTTGTTAAATATTTGTCTTTGAAATTCCCTTGGAAGGTTTCTTGCGTTACCTCTTTCATATTAATACTTTGTACTGTTTTAATATATTCCCACCATAAGGTGGCTTTGCATTGCAATTGATAAATTCAGACCATTGTCACAATGTAAAGTTGGACCATTGTAGACTATTATTCACCATGGTTGACCATTATTGCTTTTATACTACATGGATGACCATGGATAGTTTTGCAGATATTAAAAATTATATTTAAAATTATAATACATTGATATATAAAATAATAAAATATTTAATTATTATTAAAATATATAGTACTATACCAATTATGTAATCATTAAAAATTATTATATATTTACTAATATAATGGTCAATACATTACATATTTACTTGGAGTATGAAATATATAAACATATATTAAAATAAAATATATAATTATTACTTGCATAAGATATATATAATATATATATACATATATATACATATATAATATATATATATATAATAACAATTTATATTTATATGATTTAATTATATAATAGGTATAATAATAGAATATATATTTAAAACTCTAGGATTTAAACCTTTATATACTAAAATCTTCGCTTTATTAATCCCATTTGTTTTAAATATTGATCCTTAGATATTAATAACCCTTAGGAGTAAATATTTTAAATGCAGCCATATTAAATTATAAACCCATGGAAATGTTAATATTATAAATTGAATCCACTAATATATCGAAGGACTTGATATTATAAACTAAATGAATTAGTAAACTCGAGAGATAAATATTATAATTCTAGAGGATCAACAACCTCAAACAATCAATACTAAAGAGATAAAATTAATAAACCCTAACATTTAACATTTTAAACTCAAGGAATAAATAAACCCTAGCCAATTAAAATTTAACAACTCGAAGGATTGATAAAATGAAAAGATTAAATTATAAAGCCATTAAATATACAAATAAATTTAATAAAATATTAATATTATTAGTTTATAATAATAATATATTAATAGATAATATTAGTAAAACTATATAACATTAATATATATTATGATACTATTTTATTAAAAAAAAATTTATTCATTATGAAGAAGTTTCATAAAACAAGCTTTACGTATTATAATAAATTACATTATGATAACAAATAATTTTATTAATAATACATAAATAATTTAATTAATGTAATATATAGTAAATAGAAATTATTTTTCTAATAAATATTAATATTAACTAATAACATTATTATTAATTTAATAGTTGATGTTTTTCTATTAATGACTTATTATAATAGGTAATATAACTATAAATAGATAAATGATACTCGATATATAGAATAGTAGTGAATGTGAAATGTTTAATAATTATAAATATAGAGTATAATAAAAAAATGAATAAATTTATTTTATTAAATATATTTAATATAAATCAATAATTAAAATTTTCATTGTGTTTTATGTTTAACTATTGTAATAATTATTTTCTTGCAATTAAATACTTAAATATATAGGTTAGTTATAATAATCATTTATTATCACTCAATTCTAAAAAGATTGAAATATAAATATGTAGATACATATATCTTCAAAATATAATTCTTAGAAGAAATATTGTAAATAATGAAAAAATAAAAACTTAAAAGGTGTATTTTTAAGGTAATTGAGGATTTATAGATTAATGTTATGCTTAATTTTAAAATTCCATTTGAAAATTAAAAACCACAATTAGGTAGTAATATGAGTTTTGACATGAAAATACTTTCACATTATAAAGCATTTTCATATTATCATAACAATTTGCATATCAAAGCAATCTTAAAATTCCATTTAAGATTGAAAACCACAATTAAGTAGAAATATAAGTTTGCAAATGAAAATACCTTGACATTATAAAGCATTTTCATATTATCATAACAACTTACATATCTAAATAAAACAAATCAATGCTACTACTTAATTTCAAAATTCCATTTGAGGATTAAAACCACAATAAGGTATAGATACAATAGGGTTGTCTAGTTCACTGTTATATCTGAAGGCCAATCGGCAATTTTAATTAAATATCCATATCTTAAAGTTGGTTCCAGCTGCTAGAGAACAAAGCTATGAGCTATATTTTAGAAATATTTCACGCTATTTAAATATCTCTAAAAACTATGGCAACAAAAGTTTCATTCAATTGCCTTAATCTCATATAAAAATAATAAATAAATCACTTAGGGATCAATGGAGTATGGACTATAAGTTACCTATAGTTTAATTGGGTCAACACATACACGTCAATGCATCAATATCTAAAAACTATGACAACAAAAGCTTCATTTAATTCCATTAATTTAATATAAAAATAATAAATAAATGACTTAGAGATCAATGGGTTATGTACCATAAATTACGTATAGTTCAATTGGGTCTACACATACACATAATTGCATCCAAGTATTGAGTGGAGAGGCTCATTCTACAAGATGTATAAGTTTGTCTATGTGGTTCCCCTTTAAAATAAAAAGCAGTTGCCTATAATGCGACTTTTTGTAAGCCTTTCCAGTGGGTTTTTCCAGTCAAAATCCGGCAGCAATTTATTGGAATCGCAAGTTTGATCACTAGTTTCTGCACAATCAAAGCGTCCCAGGGGTTTTTCAGGGTGCTGAATCCAAATATGCAGTTAAAAAACCAGTTTAACTGCAACAAAACAAGATTTAACCTCAATTTCTTCTGCCGGATTCCGTCACCGGAATCTCCAAAAAGTCGCATTATAGACAACTCCAAATAAACAATAAACAATAAAAAAAGTGTTTTAAATAGAAAAATAATGTCTACTATAATAATAATAAAATAAAAAATAAAAATAAAAAATAAAAAAATAAAAATTGATTATGTCTAAACTAATTAGAAAGTAAACAAAAAGTGTGAGTAAAATGCTTAGTCTTACACTTAAAAAACATTTAGCAAAAAAATTTAAATAAATTATTTGAAGATCTACATTGACCTAATTTTAACGATATCAATTATCATACATATATAACTTTGATAGAAAAGGTGTTAATATATCTTACGATTCTAAAAAAAAACAATCGAATGTAAGTTTCAAAAATAAAATATTTATAAAAAAATTAATATTTACATATAACTAAAAAATAGATTAATAAAAAAATAATTTGTTTGATCAATGTCCCCATGTAAATGTAAATAAAAATATTTTAATCTCACTTACTTATCATTTAAAAAAAAAATAAGGTATATAATATATACCATTAAAAAATTAAGTTTTTATGGTTAAAACATTTATTTTCTCTTATATATACTCTATTTACTATTCACAAATACAATTTAAACAAACATAAATAAGACATTGTATTTTTCACTTTAAATAAATTTTCACGTCAAGAAATTTGATCCTTCTAAACAAAAAGTAAATCTATACATAAGATGAATTTATTCTAATCTATGCACTATTTACATAAATACAAATAACCTCTCAATCCAATCGAAATTAAAAAACTGTATACAAATTGAAAAATTGATCTTCAAGAAATCGTATATAACTCAACACAACCAACTATTGGAAAGTGGGTTCAAACAATTTTTATGGGGCTCTAATTCGATTTTAAGAAATTTATTTGACTCTCATGTTATGTTAACCCTGAAGTGGTAAAAAGTCCACAATTATAAAAATAAATATTTGAAATTATCGTATTTAATTTATTATAAAAAAATATAGAAACAAACCTTTAAAGCTAAAATTAGATTGATTATTACAATCACATTTCTGGCAACAGAATTTAAAACTATTTAATTAATTGTAAAAAAATATTCAAACAAACCTTTACAGCCAAAGTTGGATTGATTATTACATTGACATTCAGTGCAACAAAATCTAAAGCAAACTTGCAGTTATAGTTTCGACATTAATATTAGCCTTAATAATATGGCTACAATCCTATTGATCTGAAAATGGGGCACTAAAGGCTTCTTGTCAAACCTACAAGAGCCTCTCCCACTCCCAAAGCTTATATATTCCCAACACCCAAATGATTAAACAATTGCGGAATTATTAATGTGCTTGAAAATAAGGGGTATGCTGGTGTTTATTTTTTCAGTATTTATGTGCTTTAAAATTATGTTGTTTATGTTGATATAACATAAATATAACAGTAAAATATTACAGCAAATAACAAACACATAAGTCAACAGGTTTAATATGGATTTCACCCAAAACTCTTGGGATACATCTCCTTGAGTTCTAGTCAACTCAACTAGGCTATCTGGGATTATGGCAACATTTTTTTTACAAGCTCCATGCTCAATTCTACTAGCTTACACATAACACAATGGTCTTAGAACACCATCTTATCCCTGGCTCTGAAGCTCTCAACTTTCTGGCTTTGTCTTGGGCTTTGGCTCTGCCTCTCAGCTTTAGCTCTGACTCTTGGCTCTTAGCTCTAGCTTTCACTCTTCGACTCTCACTTCTCTGAGCTCTCTCTCTTGGCCTCTGTGTGCATCAATGGTTCACCTGACCTCTAACCGACCTCTTGCAACCTTCCAACAACCTTTTTGCAGCTTTGCTGCTTGTCAATCGTGCTCTCTAGGATTATCTTTCTCTCAGCTAACAACTCTCCTTCAACAACCTCAACCTCTAGCGAACCCCCTATCAATTGGACCTTCTGGCTCCTTTTATGCATTTTCCCGGCTCTACGGCTTCCCCAACCATTTCTCTTTGTGTCATTACTCCCTTGCAGCTCTGTCGCTTCTCTACGCATTATCTGTTCGACTGGCCATCTAAATCTGCGGCTCTGTGCCTTCAAATGCATCATTGTCTGCTAAAAGCACCCACTTGTAGCATGGCACAGTGAACAGGGGTCATTACAGAGGGATTGGGACCTTCTTCCATGCAAAAACCCAAAAATGGAGAAAAATCCAACACACAGAGATTTTTCTGAATTACATTATCAGACATGAATTCTAGACTTCAAATTTTATTATATCGCCCCTATAACCCTATCGTCTCCGCCATTAGTCGAAATATTGTTATCGCATCATCACATGGATAAAATCCCAAATACACAAGATAACATAGAAAATCTGAATTCCTAGACTTCAGAAATTATGTAATCATGCTTGTAATCCCCATCGGGTCTGGCCCTTGTTGCTTATCGCAATCGCAATCGCATTAGCCCTTCTATTGGGGATCGTTGATCACCAATCATCAATTTAATCTACACCGTTGATCTGATTGCGATCGGATGATCCAGATCACATCGCATATCACTATCGCATCGGCCCTTTGTATCTGTGATCATCGATCTCTTGACAACTGATTTAATCTTGGCCGTTGATCTCGTTGACGATCCGACGGTTGAGATCGCATGATGTGGATCAGCAATCACATGTCGCATATGGTATCATCCACATTTATATCGCTATGATACGATGTTGCGATGTGATATATCACAATCGCATTTCACATAGTCCCGGGGTTCCTTCCCTTATCTCATAGCATCACTGATGTTGATCCGTCGACACTGATATTGGCAATCGCAATGTCACATCGACCCGTGGTTATTTCCTTACATTATTTGCATATGCCTGCCTCTGACCCAATATGTCGAGAATCGTTAATGAGGGTCTCTTCCATCTCCACTTTAATTCTGCCTCTTCGACCACTCTAATGTGATTTTCCTTTATAAAGCCTTTTAGGCAATTTTTTTGAAGATTTTTCCTCCTTTTCAAAGGTCAAAGGAAAACTCTTTTTTGCGATAACTTCTACATCTAAAGTCCATTTCAGTCCATTGTGTTTGTAGTAGGTTCAGAATAAAAAGATCTACGCAATGGGACTGTTTCTCGGAGCATCCTTGGACTTTCATTTTCCTCTGTGAGGAAGACTTAAACTTAGAAGTCTGTCAAAAATCCATTCTGGATCACGCCTTCCCACTATAGAACTTTTGGTCTCCAAAATATTGATATACTGATCTGAATATTAAACGAGAGTAACAACACCCTCTTCTTTCAGCCTCTAAACACTTGCCTTGCATAGTGCCTCT
This sequence comes from Pinus taeda, assembly GCA_000404065.3. NCBI lineage: Eukaryota > Viridiplantae > Streptophyta > Pinopsida > Pinales > Pinaceae > Pinus > Pinus taeda. Next base: position 107,280 of record APFE031651163.1, read on the forward strand.
GAACCAAAGCCTTTGACCATTTTCCTTCCTGGATGTGCTAATGCTCCCCTGGGAAGAATTGTCTTCCTCCTTTCCTTCATGCAAAACTCCTGCTAAGATGGTTTGACGAGGTAGTTTGAACTTCTCTTCCTTGATCATTGATCCAAAGTGGTACTATCTCCTTCACAAAATTCTCATTTGTACCTGTTTTAAAAGATGTCAACAACAACTATTAACAACAACAGAAATACAGAAAACAAGTCGATGGTCTTATCTCCTATTTCAACAAAAGAAACATATTTCACATCTTGTGAAAACCTCAATGTCTTACATCTGCATACAAATGATGGACTAGATAAGAAGTCCACAAAACATGCTTTTAAAACAAATGACCCTTCAAGTCAAGCATGTAGGAAAATACCTCTAGGACTCTTTTTCAAGGATGAGACAGTTCATCATTATCTCCATCTTGGAGACCAAGTTAAATTTTCCCAAGTGAACATTACATGCATGTTACAGCAAAGCAATCAACCCTTCAAGTTAACTACACGTACATGTTCAAATACAAGGAAAACATCAACATCCCTATATTCATGCATCCCATTCTCATGCACGTACTTCATCCTTCAACTTTTTCTTAAGCACACTATACTTTCGAAGCTGAATGAAATATAATGTTGCAGCAACAAGGTGAGCCTCCTACTCAACTTTTCCATTCACCTTCTTGGTAGAAACCTGCAACTTGCATCTCATCGACAAAGAGATGCAAATAGATGCATCAATAGAAATGTAATCGTTAATTGGATAAGAAATCTAACCATTTCTTACCAATCCATTTCAAAGGTCTTTCCTTTGTTTGTACATCAACATTAACATGTGAATCATCTTGAGACACATCATTCATGGAAACTTCCTTCCATTTCTGCCATTTTCTCTTTCCACCTTCTTTACCTTTTGTGGAAGCATTGTTGGATTCAGAGTCCAACATTTTGCAACAACATTTCCTTGCGTATGGTAATAAGTTCAATACATGTGCATCCTCTTGACAACAGGATTTTTCTTGTCCAATGGACCTTTGGCTTCTTGCCTCCTTTCCTTCAAAAGTTTCTTGTATGTGGTCATTCTCTTCCAACATCTAGAAACATGATGGTTATCCAAACCACAAAAGGAACATGCAATTACTTTCCAATTCTTATATGAAAATTTACCATGTTGAACAAAATCAAAAGGAATATGATAAGAACTAGATTTATACCTTTCCCTTCCACCACTTTTACCTTCATGAGGAGGTGAGCTGAACGAAGAAGTAGCCCCCTTTGGAACACCATCAATCTATTCAAGGTTGTCAGAGTTTCCACAACTCTCTGGTTCAAGTGTACGTTGATATAAACCTTCTTTCTGCAAGGTATGCTTCACACCATTTCATTCTCCAATAACACAATCTGCACAATCTTGGGGTAGAAGACCTTAAATGAAACTCCTTCTTGGAGTTGTTTCAATGGTCTTCATGGCAGCTTTGGAACTTCTCCATAAGATTGTCCATAGCCAAGACCCAAATACTTAGGCCTTTCCTCAACCATTACTGGCTCAACAATACCTTGTGCATGCTTACCCAAGCCTTTTCCTTCATATCCCATCCAGGACATTAGCTTGGAACCTGTGCCTTTGGTATGCTTTTCAAAATAACCAATATACGCATTCTTAGAAGAATTTGAAGACAAACTGAAATGGTTTATCTCTTCTTCAAACTGATACTTGACTAAGGCTTCTTTGGAAACAAAGAGTTGTGACTCTAACTCATGCATCCTTTTTAGGTTCATATTTGCAATATGAAGTTGCCTCTCCATTTCCTGAAATTTGTCAGAAAGCATCTACTTCTCTTCCTCCACGGAATTAAACTGCTCTCTAAATATGCTGCTCTTCTTTCAACCCTCATACATATCTCTCACTTTATCCGTCATGATGAACAAGTCTTGCTTCATATCTCCATCAAAGAATCTTGTCATGAATGAAGAATTTGAGGACTCACTTATAGAAGTTGTCATTATGCAAAATGAACAAAAGAACTTCAAACAAGATTAACAAAGAGCTTATTCAAGCAACCTTTTGCAACAAACCTCTTGTGCTCCAAGAATTACTTTGAGGTCGTTTGGGATAAGAAGAATGCCTTTAGCCCTTCTTCCTTTTCGTCCTTCCTGCACTGAGCTATCAATAGCTTTCCCTTCACCACTGCAAATTCAAACAATAGTCAGTCTGCAAACAAGCACGCAATTAATCTCTGACTATATAAACACCTTTCAGACAAGCAATATTTTCTTTGTCAATCAAGCATTCTAATATAACCTTCTTTGAAGATGGGGTTAATTAAATTTAGGCTTTGATACCACCTAATCTAAAAATGGGGCACTAAAGTCTTCTTGTCAAGCTTACAAGAACCTCTCCCACTCCCAAAGCTTATATATTCCCAAGACCGAAATGATTAACCAATTACGAAACTAATAATGTGCTTGAAAATAAGGTGTATGTTGGTGTTTATTTTTTTACTGTTTATGTGTTTTAAAATTCTATTGTTTATGCTGACATAACATACATATAACAGTAAAATATTACATCAAATAACAAACACACAAGAAACAAGTTTAATATGGAGTTCACCCAAAACTCTTGGGCCACATCTCATTGAGCTCTAGTAAACTCATCTACGCTTTCTGGGACTATAGTAGCAATGCTTTTACAAGCTCTACGTTCAACTCCACTAGTTTACATAGAACACAATGGGCTCAAAACACCGTCTTATCCCTGGCTCTGAAGCTCTCGGCTTTCTGGCTCTGGCTCTGGCTCTTGGCTCTGTCTCTAGCTCTTTGGCTCTGGCTTCTCTGAGCTCTCTCTCTCAGCCTCTGCATGCATCAATGGTTTGCTTAACCTCTAAGCAACCTCTTGCAACCTTCCAACACCTTTTTGCAGCTTTTCTGCATGTCCATTGTGCTCTTTGGGATTATTCCTCTCTCAGCTAACAACTCTCCTTCAGCGACCTCCAGCTCTCGCCAACCCCCTATCAATTTGGCCTTCTGGCTTATTTGAGGCATTTTCCTAGCTCTGCGGCTTCCCCAGCCATTTCTCTATGTGTCATTACTCCCTTGCAGATCTGTGGCTTCTCTGTGCATTGTCTGTTCCACTAGCCATCTGGCTCTGCTGCGGCTCCAAACGCATTATTGTCTGCCAAAAACATTCACTTGCAGCGTGGCACAGTGATCAAGGGTCATTATAGAGGGATTAGGGTCTTCTTCCACGCAAAAACCCGAAAATGGAGAAAAATCCAATACACAGAGATTTTTTCAAAATTACACTATCGAGCATGAATTCCAGACTTGAAATTTTATTAAATCATCCCTATATCCCTATCGGGTCCGCCATTAGTCGCAATATCATTTTTCCATCATCGCATGGCAAAAATCCCAAATACACGGGATAACACAGAAAATCTGAATTTCTGGACTTCAAAAATTATGTAATCGAGCTTATAATCCCCATCAGGTCCGACTCTTGTCACTTAACACAATCGCAATCATGTTAGCCCTGCTATTGGGGATCACGGATCACCGATTGCTGATTTAATTTGGACCATTGATCTAATCCCCGATCGAACGGTCCAGATTGCATCGCATGTCACTATCGCATCAACCCTTTGTGTCGGGGATCGTCGATCTCTTGACCGCTGACTTAATCCTAGTCGTTGATTTCATTTCCGATCCAACGGCTAAGATCGCATGTAGTGGATCGACAATCGCATGTCACATATGGTATCGGCCCATGTTATATCAGTGCTATACGATGTTGTGATGTGATATATTGCAATCACATGTCGCATAGTCATGGGGTTCTTTTCCTTATCTCATAGTATCACCAACGCTGCTCCGCCGACGTCGATTTCGGTGATCGCAATGTCGCATCGGCCCATGGTCTTTTCCTTATATTATTTGCATATGTCTGCCTCCGACCTGATATGTCAAGGATCGGTAATCGGGGTCTCTTCCACCTCTACTTTAAGTCTGCCTCTTGGACCATTCTGATGCGATTTTCCTTTATAAAGCCATTTAGGCCATTTTTTGAAGATTTTGCCTCCTTTTCAAAGGACAAAGGCAAACTTCTTTTTGCGATAACTTCTACATCTGAAATCCATTTTAGCCCATTGAGTTTGTAGTAGGCTCAAAATGAAAAGATCTATACAATAGGACTATTTCCAGGAACATCTTTGGACTTTCATTTTTATCCATGAGGAAGACTTAGACTTAAAAGTCTATCCCAAATCCATTTTGAATCACCTATGTAGACTTAATTGAAGGCAAGTACATGCATGGTTTTCACTAAAAATTGTCCCATTATCGATACTTCTAGTCTTGATAAAATTACTTCTTTAAGGAATGAATAATTAAATATTGTGGATAAGTGCCCATGAAAAGAAGAGCCATCATGTATACCATTATCTTTCCGCCTTATCTCAGCACCACTATAATCTACCGTTATCTTTCCATCTGATCAAATCACCAATACAATTCCCCGCAACCTATGAAATCTGCAGAATGCTTTGTGGATCAAGACATTATAAACAAACAAGTGACTAACTGAAACAATCTTCAAATACGGTAGCAAGGAGAATATGAACGGGTAGCCCTCACATGATCAAGTGAAGTTTGTGTGAAGCTAATGTAAGAAAAAATATTTTTATTCCTCTACATTCCAACCGGCACAACTTTCACTTCGCATGGCGCAGCAAAGAGAATATGAAGCGGTAGTGGTTACTTAAGCAGGCCAAGTTTAAGACAACACTAGTGCAAGATTATTGCTCCACGTTCCAAAACCCATGCGTTTCAAAATGTAAATAGACATTCGCTTAACCAGCCTAGAAAATTCTTAATTGAAAGCCTAGAAAAATCTTAATTATTTTCAATTTACTTTTTTCTGATCCCTTTAGGTACAAACAACAGGCACCGTAAAATTTTAATCAAAATTTGGTGAAAAAATATTTTAAATAAAGTTTAAATATCTTGAGAAACTTACTACTTTCAATTTTATTTATTGATAAACTGGGAATTCCAAAAATAAATTGACATTTTTCAATTTATATAATCTAATAAAAGATTTATTTAACAAAAACTCGTATCTCATCTCAGTAATCAAAACTCAACCTATCACCCACCATAATTGAAATAAATAAATAAATAATTCAATTGAACTACTAAAAAATAATAATTATTCTACCAAATAATATTAATGTACATAAATGAGTAAGCCTTAATAATTTAAGATTAATTTAAATCAAATGTCAATAACGTAAATATATTTAAAAATAGTAATATATATTTTACATCTAAATTCCAAAATACCTTGTGGACCTGAGTAAAATTTGCCATTTAAAATATGGCCAAAGCAAATTCTAAGCATTCTTTATCGAGATTGGTTGTTTGACGGTATATGTACATTTCTCCATTATTTGTTCCTCATGCCTGCATCCATCATATATGAATTGTACCAGCGTATTCATTTGCATTAATCTACTGAAGTAATATGGTGGAAAGCTGAGATTTTCCTGGAAAACAACATCTATCATTAAAAAATATGATAAAACATAAAGTAAAAGCATGAATCCTTCATATTCATATTGTAGGATACATCTCAGATCGATAGATAAGAAATCTTCAATATTCTTATAAAAATAAATCCAGTTTCTCCAAAATATTAAAGAAACTCAAACCACAAAACAGAATTCATAACCAGTAAGTCGGACGCAAAAAAATAGTATTTTATCTAATACTTCAGCAAACATGACTCAACATTCACATCTTGAGTACGCACGAGAAGCTACAACAAAATATCTTTATTCAAATCGAAATAAGCCAATAAGAAATAGGAAACCTTTGGGAAAACCATTGAAAGGCCCATGCATCTCCAATCAGAATTTGTAGTGCTCGTCAGGTTTTCACATTTGCAAATAGCAAAGATGGATACCTAAATTATGGGATCAGAAATATGCATTTAGGAAGATTCACAGACTCCTTCAAAATGAGCAGTATACATAACTCAGGAGCTATAAACTCGTTAGCGATAGTTTGTTTGATAGCTAGCCGGCCTCATCCCCACTCCTAGTGCTGGCATGCTAGAACGGAACACGGTGAGTAGTAAAATCTGCCGCTGCTCTCGCGCTGGGTCTTACAAGGTCAGGAAGACCACACTTTCACGTTACGTGGAAAAGAAAACGAAGCTCTTGAAAAGACATGATGAACTTCAATGACCGTAAGGGTTAAATATGCTAATAGACCCATGTAGAAGGCAATTTCTGATGCAAAGTTTGCATGAGTTAATGACATGGGTTTCGTAGAGTGTAGAAAAGTTTTAGTTTATGAAAGCTCAGAGGGAATAGCGCCGAACATCATGTTATTATTGCCATCGATGATAATCCGATCTTCTGAGCATATGTCACCTTCCATATTCATATTCAACTGTGCAGTACCATATCATCACCAAGATCGTGCAGTACCATATCATTACCAAGATCTGGATATAATCATGCGAAACAGTTAGGAAATAATAGTCCCAACTACCGCCTTAAATAAACTCCCAAACACCAACTACTGCCGGGTTACTTTTTTGTTTGCAGGCAAAAAGATATAAGTCAGAGAAGAAGCACAGTTGGTACCATTCCACAACAAGGCAAATTATGTTTTATGGAATCCTGACTCCTATAAAATAATGGCCTTAACCATTAGAAGTTTTCCATTCGAGGTTATTAACACCATAACTTTAATCCCAATAAGAGAATGGAATTTCTTTTGTAATCTATTGTGATAGTTTGTTTAGATGAGTTATGGAATTTATAATTATGGGCATATTCTCATATTCATTGGCCCTTAGATGAGTTATGGAATTTATAATTATGGGCATATTCTCATATTCATTGGCCCCGTGAGCCTATGTTGACTCCATGTTGACTTCATTCTTTTTGCTTAGGAATTGCTTTTTTGATTGTAGATTGGCTACACAAGGGTCTTGGCTGGCCTGTTTCTGAATCCGCTAGAAAATGGCTAACTTAATTGAGACCCCCACATTAAGCCAAGTGTCTTACCTAGGTTTTGACGCCCTTTCTATAGTATAAGAGGTTAACAAAGTGGATAATAGAACTACAATGGGTTAGCGCTGAATTGCTCGATGTTCTACATAAATAACTTAGATTATAGAGAGACACTAACCACACATTTCAACTATGCAAATATATGTGACGTACAATGATGTGCAATATATTTGTAACTAATAAGGTCATCTTTTTCTAGATTGAAAAGACTTGCAAAAACTACTCAAAAGTAATTTATTCATTCAGAGTTTATGATAGCTAGATGAGTAGGTTTTACAAACTATGAGAGATTTCCAAAACTTGTCCATGTTCTATTTCATCTTGAAGGTAAAGAGAATACATCAAACTATTCAAAATGTGAGTGACAAAGTACTATATATTAAAGACATTCACCACCAATTTAAAACTCAAAAGGCATTGCTGCAATTCATATGACAACTATGTTAAAAGAATCAATTTCAAAGCTTACTCTATAATATGAATCGCTGAGCTTGTTGGAAGACATTGCAACAATAAGTAGAAGATTATATGACTACATGAAAATTATATGTGAGGGTTGTTGATAAAGGAGAGAAGGATGAGAACATTACAAATGTAAAAATGGATAATAAAACAAATAAGAACATGAAAATTGCAATGATTTCTAGGATGAAAGCATTTTAGCATGAGGTGGGTAGGTATTTTATAAAGCATTTCACATTAAAGAATCCTTCCAAATCATTCAAAAGAATGTATGCTAAATATTATTCATTTATATGACGATAAAATATTCTTTAAACACTAAGAAAATGTTCTAGGAAATATATCATTTGTATATACGAAAAAAATTCCATAATATAAAAAACATATCACTCTTATGCTTCAAATGAAAACTTATCAAATTTTTACAAACAGACATATCGACATCACCTTTCCACTAAATGTCCAGAATAAGATAGTGATTGTGTAAAAATGACGCGGGACAGATTTGGACAAAAATCTATTGAGTTCTCCCAAAGAATGGTCATTCACCCAAAAAACTCTCAAACTCTAATGGTTGATCATCTCCCAGTTCTCGTTTATATGTTTGTTGGTTATCAATACCAAAATTATGAACTATTTCAAAATAATGTGTCAGTTTCGAAATGAAACATACACCTGTTTGGTTTTGTGTTTTGTTTCTAGCTTGTTGCAAGCATAGACACAAAAATTTCAGTGAAGAGGGAAGCTTGTCAATAGGTACCTTGTAATACCTTTCCAATTCCAGTTCCTACAAAACATATACAATTAGCTTGAGCCTTGAAACAATATGCAATGGATATCTATAATGTCTCTTATAAAATAAAATGGCCATTGTAAATAAAAGCTAAGGTCAAAACTACTACAAAAATATATGTTATCAAATTCATGATCAATGAACCACCTATATTTGGTTGTTCTTCCATTATCTGTAGTTTTCATCATTAATTGGTTAAAATACATGGAATCTCTTGTTTGTTTTTCTTCTTGAACTAATACACGATAATCCCATTTTCCACATTAATGATGATGTGGACAGTTTATGATAAA
>APFE031651165.1:0-19069 GCA_000404065.3 Pinus taeda
ATATCAAACGGATCCTCCAAAATATCAGGTATTCTTTGGATGAAATCAATGCTCGGTCAGTGGGGGTGGAAAGTTATGTGATCTTTGAATCTTCCTTGGGAGACTCGTCTGATCCCCCCAGTGGTTCCATGATTTCTTCAGTTGATAATCCACATACTCTCACAATCATTTCTTCTGACTAGCTTTGTCAAATGTTATCGGATTAATATTTTGCTCTGACAAGTTATATGGATGCTGTTGTTTATGGTTTTTTTCTCATGATAGTTTCTAGTAGCTACTAAGAGACATCCTCTTTCGGTAATAGTTTCACAGTTTCAATTTGTTGTTCTGGCATGGTTTGTTGCACACTTTTAGTCTTTCTTGAATTGTTATGGTGTGGCGTATAGAGCATCCAAATGTTTGTTGGGCTCTCATTTTACTGCATGTTCCTCTCATTCAAATACCAACACTTATGGCTTGCCTGGTTTTGTTCCTTGGCTTATGCACAAAAAGCTATATCTCTAAAGCCTCTACTATTTTTGTTGGTTGTTGGACATTAATGCTCTAAACTTCGTTTATGATTGATATGTTTGTATGGTTTATGTTTTAAAAGTCATAAAATGGCTTATGTGGTTTCTATCTATACTGGTACAATGGTGTTGTCATTTCTCCATTGGGTTAATGGCCTTGAAAGCTCTGAGGTGGCAAACTCTGCCTATGTTTTACTCATGACCTCACAGTCTATCAAATGTATTTGCAATCCTTTTGTATATTAATAGAAATCCTTCGTATTAGCTTATATATGTGTGTGTGTGTGTGTGTTTAAGGATTTTTAAAATTTTTATGTAGTAACTTTCGTTTATTATTGTTGATTTTTGTTTCTTATATATATAAAAAAAGAGAGCGATAAATATCATTTACATATAGTGTTTTGATTTTAAAGTAATTAATTTTATATAATTTATTTCAAGTGTTTTTATGTTAATTTCTTGATTTGATTGAGAAATTATAATATATATATATAATTTTATTTTTTTTCTAATTTACTTTATGTGTTTCTCTATTCATTTTAAAACTTATTTATTTTCTCCCCTTGATCGGGATGCGAGACAACTAGAGGCTTCCTTGGGCTTGATTGATATGACAAATATTTTATTGTTTTGGGATGGTGGGTGGTATCCCCCACACTCTCACATGCGTATTCAGTGTGATAATATGCAGTGTCGCAGATCTTGGCAGATCTACGACATGAAGGTTGGTAATCATTGGCACCTATAGGTAGTGGGAGCGAAGGTGGAGATAAGACCATATATCCAGCATATAAACTTGGGTCCTCAACTTCTTAAGGAGCCTAAGTTTGTTGGTTACAGGTTCGCGATGCTGGGAACATGAGAGGAATACCCAACTGCTGCTTATCTCTGCTCAAGTTTGGCGTATAAAGTCTGTTATGTTACAATGCTATTTTTGTATCTTGGGTGGGGAGAAGCTCTTGGGATAAACTTCGCGCCCGAAGGGGAAATGAAACACTGCTTAAATTAGCAGTTTCTATGATTGGCAATATAGGCCTTCTTGATTATGTAATGTCGATTTCCATATTCTTTGGAAATATTCTTTATCGCATGGGCATGTTTACTAGTTTCGAAATTTTTATCATGATGTTTTCTCTGCATGTTGATAATTGGGTTTCCCGATTTAAGCTTGAATTGTCGGGACAAGCCCTCTCGAGAGCAAGGGTTTTTGAAAATGATCAAGGCCAAGTCTAAGGACTCAGAGCTTAGGGGGCATGGGGGACACCATTCTTATTCTGGTGATACCTCCTATCTCTAGAGGGTTATTAATTATATATGTTTACTCTCTCGGGTGGTGGAATTTTGAAGGGACACAATGTTGTCCGGTGTTGCATTTGTTTTTCTGGCCATTCATTAAGTTAATTCTTTTTTTTTGGGTGGTTCTCTATACAAATTATTATACGTCCATTTATGTTGTCTTCAGTTTTGGCCTCTATAGAGTGGGTTGGGTCATGAGTTTGGGAAAGTGGGAGAAGAGTGAAGAAAGGGGGCCTAGCCTTGGCAGATATGGTGAAGTCTCAGCCTTGTGGTGGAGCCCCGGGTGAAGGCGGAAGAGGCAGAAGACACTAGGAAGATAAATGAAAAGATGAAGATCCATCTTCCAATTAGACTGAGCAGCAGAGGACTGGGCGACAGAGGATTGAGCGATGGGAGACTACGCAGCAAGGGACGATGTGGAGGAGGACTTCCAGCAAGGAACAACGTGCCAGGGGACTGTGTGGCAGGGGATTGCGTGACATATGGGTTGAAAAACAAACACTAAGAATCCTCAGGCCACTCTCCAGGCTTACTGTGAAGGGACCCCGACGCAGGTGAAATAATTGATTGCGAACTTGGAGGTAGAGTTGAATTTGCAAGCTGAGCTTGAATTGTCTGCTGAAGGCTGGGGGGAACTAATCATGGACCTTGGGTACATGCATGGTCGTCTCACCCTGTTCAGACAATCCATTCATCTTTACTGGTTAATGAAGTTCATAGTGGCCAAAGTAATGGTTGCGACCAACATCACAATAATGCATAGTGAGGCCGAGCCGGGCATACAGACATTCAAAATGAGCTCCAACTTATCAAATGATAGTTGAAGAATTAGATTGCTCATTTGGGCCACATCGAGCGACATATCCATGTCTGCCACAATTTGAATTACTAGGATCAAGCACTAAAGATCGTACTTGGGTGCAATCATCAAATGATTAGTGGGTCAGAGTTATGAATGTTAATTTTGGATGTTTATATCAGGTAACATTTTTTTTTTAGTATGATGTTTACTAGTTGGATTCTGAACTATCAACGTTATAAGGCTTGGCTAAAAAGACTCAAACTATATATGTTTTGGATGGCTTATAATGTGATTTGGTGGCCAACAAATTTGGTTTCCCACTGGGTGGGTTGAGGCCACCAAATAACTCGTATATTTGTAACCTGCCTGTTTATAGATGAATGAATGAAAGGTACTACTAAGCTTACAAAAAAAACACTTATTTATTTTCTCAATTTTATATTTAAGAAAGTGTAATGACTTTGGCTTTGACCTTACTCGACGAGGCAGCTGGAACCCTAGCTGCCTCGACCCCGGTTCGTGTCGTCTGTTGCCTCCCGCGGCTCATTTCCATCGCGGTGTTCCTCATTGCTGGTGTGGTTATAGTTTGTGGTGGCCTTTCTGCAGATTTTGGTACGTGCTATTGTTAGTTGGGGTCTTTTTGTATCATAAAGACTGATTTAGGGTCTGCTTCTAGGGTTTCTATTTCATGAATAGAGTAATGTAGAGTCTAGAGGGAGTGGAGGTTTCTATTTCATTTTGAATCATAGACACCTTAGCCTTGGTTCATGTCATCAATTACCTCCCATTGCTCATTTTCGCCATGGTGTCCCCCTTTGTTGGTGTTGCTACAGTTTGTGGTGACCTTTATGCATACTTTGGTGTGTGTTGGTCTTCATCAAGGTATTTTTTGTTTCACAAATGTTACTCTGGTGCTTGCTTCTATGGGTTCTCTACGGTGTTGTCATTTTCCATACGTCGTCATTTTGTTGGATACCTATTGTGTCTGCGTTTGTTGTTGTTGGGGACGTCATTGGGGGTTAGGAGCCTTGAAACCCTGTTTTCTTGTCATGAAATAGCTTTATGCTAGCTTCCATAAGCAATGAGGCAACCTTCCAAAGCATCTCTAGGAATTTATTTCTAGTCAGAGTATCTTTCGGTGTTTACTTTCTTGCCTATTAGAGTATCTACCTGCTATGTTTTTCTTGTAGTTTAGAGTATCTTCCGGTGTGGCCAGGGTGCCCTTTTTTCATCTCTAGGTGCACCCAATATGGTCCGAGCATCTTTCGACTATTTTTCATGACTATTTATGCATGTGCATGTGATGAGGCCTGTCGAAGCATCTCCAAGTGCATGCTGGTCAAAGAATTTTCCAACTATTTTTTTGCATGCCTTACACCCTTTTTTCTTTTAGATTTATGTTGGGGTCTATAGACTAGCATTGTAATGATTGACTTCCCTTTTGTTTAGGTTATATATGGTGCTCCCTGTGGGGTATTTTGGTGAGCATGCATGCACTGCTATCATGTTTCTTTCACAAATTATGTTAACAATTCCATTTTAATGAAAATTGTTGGTTTTTTCCTTCTGGAAAAAAGTCTAACCACTTTGTGGCATGTTCACTTGTTTAGAAGAAAAATGTAATTTTTATTTTGCAATTTGTTAAACATGAGAGTAAACTGTCACATTTCATAAAGGAATATTCTTCAACCCACAATGTAAGAATGCGATCCAAGTTCAAAAATATCCATATAAATTTGAAACCATTAAAATTTGAACACCATTCAAATTCATAGATGCATGTAAATAAATAATGTAACATAGTTAACATGATCAAACTCATTAAAGCTGCATATCCATTTTATTCACAAAATTAATATAAACTTAAATTTAAGAATTATAAATAGAGATCGAAGACAAAAATAAATATATAAGTAGACATTTAATAGCCCCACAACTATTCACTAATCAAGATTTGGCATTGATTTCAACACTAATAATTCATACATCATATTTCGTCATACAACATATTTCGTCATAGCGTTCCTATTTCGACCCGAGGTGGATGGGGCGGCCTTGACTTTATTTTTTAATTTAATTCAATGGGTGAGATTTAACGAGTGAATATACCTAAAATATGCTTCATCTCCATCTCACATCCACCACTGTGTCGTGAGGGAAAATGAAGCGATGGAAAACAAATTATTTAACTTTGCGGTGGTGAAATTTTGTTGGCAGCGGCGGCCGTGACACACGTCGCTCATCTCCCTGCAAAACAAACCATCTCCCTGCAAAGGTAATAGATTGATCATTGCTTGTGATGGATTGCTGGTCAGAAGTCATCATTTATTCAACTTGAGAGCCACACTTCATCCTATTATGATTTTAAAAGTATTAAGCTTATTATATTTAAAATTATTTTTTTGATTTATTTTAGTTTTTTAATTTTTATTTTTTTATAAAATAGTTAATATATAAAAAATATACATTTATACAAATAATTTTTTTTAATATTATTATAATAGATTTTTTAATATAATTAAAAATAATAATTAAGAATCAAAATTTATTTTTGGAATCAAAATTTTTGATGACCTTCTCCTTTGATATCAAGAAGGTAGAGATGGGTATCAAGAAGTTGGGTGTTGGAAAAGCAAAAGATTTCGCTGAACTCCAAGCAGAAAATCTAAAGTGGGGCTCAAAGATCCTTGCACCTCACATTACAAAAATTTTCAATAACATCATACAACAGGGGCTCCCCACATATTGGACAACTAGTCTGGCAAAACCTCTTTTCAAAAGTGGTCATGTCAATAATCCCTCCAATTATAGGACCATCATGAAAAACCCTTTATTTGCAAAGTTATTTAGAAACATGCTAGAAAATAAAATTAGCAAGTGGGAAGAAGAAAGAGATAAGTGTGCTAAAGGGCAAGCAGGTTTATACCTAAATATTCCACAGTTGATCGTTGTATAACTTTAAGGTACATCATTGAAAAAGTTTGGGAGAAAAAGGAAGAAGTCTTTTGTTGCTTTGTTGATTTCAGAAAAGTGTTTGACTCGGTTCCTAGGGATAAACTTTGGCACAGAATGGAGGAACTTGGGGTTCCTAAACATTTGAGAGCAGTTGTGCATAGGCTATATGAAGAGGTGAAAGTTAAAATTAGAACTTTAGCAGGAATTTCTGAAAGTTTTAGAAGCGATATCGGGGTCAAGCAAGGTTGCCCACTGTCTCCTACACTTTTTGGTTTATGCATCGATAAGCTTGAGGAGTGATTAAATTCACAAGGGGGTGATGGTCACGCTATGGTATCTATTTGGACAAGTTTGTTATAAGGATTCTTTTGTATGCATATGACCTTATTCTGGATGCTAAATCGACTCTTGGTTTGCAAGAGCACTTACTATCCCTTGAGCATTTTTATAGAAGTGTGGGGATGCAAGTCAATATCAGCAAAATGAAAGTAGTGGTTTTCTGTAAGAAAATAAAACATAACCAGCATAAGTTCTTCTTTGAAGACAACATTTTGGAAGAAGTTGTGGATTACAAATACCTTAGAATCGACTTCCACAAAAATTTAAGCTGGGATGGTTGTAGAAAGAAAATAACTTTGGGGGGTTGGACAACATTTTATGCTTTTCAAAATAGGTGTGGAGAGGCAGAGTTATGGGACTCGAAACCACTCAAACTATTTTTGGGCTTCTAGTGATTCTGGTGATTCTCTATGGTTGTGAACTATGGGTCAACAGTACATTCGACATGCGTGGAAACAAATTGAGAAAATTCAGAAGCGTTTGATTACAAACATATTCATGATTAAAAGTGGAGTTCCTTATGCTATCTTGTTAAGTGAAATAAGGGTTGCTCCGATTGAAGCAATTGCTATGGTGCAAGTCATAAGGTATTTAAAAAAAATGAGAAAATGGAAGAGGGTAGAGCCTAAGTTTGTCTTTAATGACAGATTGTGCAACGAAAAAAAAAAACTTGGATGCAGCAAAATAATAAATGGTTTAGTAAATGGGGTATTTGCTTGAACGCGTGTCCCATAAAAAACAAACAGATACAAGATTTTGTTATGGAAAAGTTCCACAAGCGTACTTGGGATAAGGAGCTAGGAAGAAAGAAAAAGTACTATATTGAAGTGTTTAATCCCACTCATAGTCATCAACCAAAGTCATACATAGAGGCCAATATCTCTTGGAGAGCCAAAATTCTTATTGCTCAGTTAAGGACTAATTCTCATCAACTCCGTTGTGAAACATGGCATTGGAAAATGCCAAAAGAAGTGTGAGAGGAAAGAGTATGCATTTTTTATTCTTCCAGAAAAGTGGAAACATAAAAACATTTCATTTTAGAATGTGAGGCCTTCAAAGACAACAAGAAAATTTATGCAGATATGCTGGCAGCTAGCTCTTGGGATAATATATTTAGCGAGGGGTTTGTCGAGAAGATCAGAGCGTTTATTGTGAAGCTTCACAGAAAAAGGACCAAATACATCAAGCAGATGAAGAAGCAATATTTCCCATAGGCTATCTTTAGCCTCGTGGACGTTAAAATAATTTCTTTATTCTTTCTTTACAAGTAATAATTAACAATAAATATATGTATTACTAAATAACAAATAAATTTGTAGTATCCTTAAAATGCTTATGGAGATTTTAACTTATTTGTTATTTTTAATTTTCTATTTATAATTGTCATTTTTATTATATTTACACTTTAGCGTTGTTATGGCTTAGAATTTATGAAATTTTATATTTTTCCTAAGATTCATGAATCATTTTCATTATTATTATTTAAAATATTTTTTTTTTAGTTATATTATTATTTAAGATTTTAGTTATTTTATTTAAAAAATATTTTGTTCTTTAATTTTTATTTCATATTTTCATTAAAATATTAATAATAAGATAATTAAAATTAATGTAATTTAATATATTCTAAAACCTCCTATGTCATGGAAATAGGCACTTTTAATTCACATAGTTTTACTATTATTAATTATTATTATTTCTTTATAAAGGTTGGATCAACTATTTTATTGCTAGAAAAATTTTATTATTATTATTTAGTAGATCCTTGAGTTTATCAATCCCTTGGGTGTATTAAACTAAGGGTTCATATTCTTAAGGTATAATATGATTCATAGGGTTTATAATATTAATCCTATGGTTTAATATAAATCCCCTTAGTTTATAGTCATGGTCAACCATGGTCCAACACCACATTGTGACAAAGATTTCATCACTATGAAAATCAACCATGTTCAATCATGGCGAACCATAGCCCACCATGGTCCAACGTCGCATTGTGACAAATATTGTGTCAATCTTAAAATCAATCATGATCAACCATGGCCTATCATGGTCAATCATGGTCAGACATGGTCCACCATGGTCCAACGTCACATTGTGACAAAGATTGTCTCAATCTTAAAATCAATCATGGTCAACCATGATCTATCATGGCCAATCTGAAAATCAACCACGGTCAATCATGTTTAGTCATGGTTAACCATGGTCCAACATCATAGTGTGACAAATGATGTCTCAATATGAACATCAACTGTATGTGAACCATGGTCAACCATCATCAACCATTGTCAACCATGGTCGAACGTTGCATTTTGAAAAAGATTGTCTCAATATGAAAATCAATCATGGTCAATAACCATGGTAACATTGTGTCAAAGGTTGTCTCATGGTCCAACGCCACATTGTGACAACCATGGTCCACCTTGGTCCAACGTCACATTCTGATAAAGATTGTCTCAATATGAAAATAAACCAAGGTCAACTAGGGTCCAATGTCGCATTTTGAGAAAGATTTTCTCAATATGAAAATCGATCATGGTCAATGATGGTCCAACAATGCATTGTGACAAAGATTGTCTCAATATAAAAATAAACCATGGTAAACCATGTTTGTTTTAGGGTTTATAATATTTATCTTAGGGTTTATATAGCTTGGGTTTATAATATTAATCCCTTGGGTTTATTAGTGCCTTGAGTTTATTAATCTAAGGGTTTATTAATCCCTTCGGTTTATTAATCTAAGGGTTCATATTCTTAGGGTATAATATTATTGATAGGGTTTATAATCTTAAAATCAACCATGTTCAACCATGGTCTATCATGGTCAATCATGGTCAATATGAAAATTAACCATGGTCAACCATGGTCAATGATGGTCAACCATCATCAACCATTGTTAACCATGGTCAAATGTCGCATTTTGACAAATATTGTCTCATTATGAAAATCAACCATGGTCATCCATGGTCAATAACCATGGTCACATTGTGTCAGTCAAACATGGTTAACGGTGGTCAACCATGGGCCAATGTCGCATTCTGACAAATATTGTCTCAATCTTAAAATCAATCATGGTCAATATGAAAATCAACCATGGTTAATCATGGTTAGTCATGGTCAACCATGGGCCAACGTCACATTGTGACAAATATTGTCCTAATATCAACATCAACCGTATGTGAACCATGGTCAACAATTGTCAATGATGGTCAACCATCATCAACCATTGTCAACCATGATCAAATGTCACATTTCAATAAAGATTGTCTTAATATGAAAATCAACCATGGTCAACCATGGTGAATAACCCTAGTCACATTGTGTTAAAGATTGTCTCATGGTCCAACGTCACATTGTGACAACCATGGTCAACCTTGGTCCAACGTCGTATTTTGACAAAGATTGTCTCAATATGAAGATCAAATATGGTCAACCATCGTTAATCATGGTCAACCAAGGTCCAATGTTGCATTGTGAGAAAGATTCTCTCAATATGAAAATTGATAATGGTCAACCATGGTCAACGATGGTCCAAAAATGCATTGTGACAAAGATTGTCTCAATATGAAAATAAACCATGGTCAACCGTGGTCAAGCATGTTTGTTTTAGGGTTTATAATGTTTATCTTAGGGTTTATATAGCTTGGGTTTACAATATTAATCCTTTAATTTTATTAGTGCCTTGAGTTTATTAATTTAAGGGTTCATCAATCCCTTGGGTTTATTAATCTAAGGGTTCATATTCCTAGGGTATAATATTATTGATAGGGTTTATAATCTTAAAATAAATCATGGTCAGTCACGGTCAATATGAAAATCAACCATGTTCAGTCATGGTCAACCATGGTCCAACGTCACATTGTGACAAATATTATCTCAATATCAACATCAACCTTATGTGAACCATCATCAACAATGGTCAACCATCATCAACCATTGTTAACCATGGTCCAACATCACATTTTGACAAAGATTGTCTCAATATGAAAATCAACCATAGTCATTCATGGCCAATAACCATAGTCACATTGTGTCAGTCAACCATGGTCAACCATGGTCCAACGTCACATTCTGACAAATATTGTCTCAATCTTAAAATCAATCATGGTCAACCATGGTTTATCATGGTCAATATGAAAATCAACCATGGTCAATCATGGTCATTCATGGACAACCATGGGCCAACGTCACATTGTGACAAATGTTGTCTCAATATGAACATCAACCGTATGCGAGCCATGGTCAATGATGGTAAACCATTGTCAACCATGGTCGAACTTCACATTTCGACAAAGGTTGTCTCAATATGAAAATAATTCATGGTCAACCATTGTCAATAACCTTGGTCACATTGTGTCAAAGATTGTCTCATGGTCCAACGTCACATTCTGACAACCATGGTCAACCTTGGTCTAACGTCGCATTTTGACAAGGATTGTATGAATATGAAAATCAACCATGTTCAACCATTGTAAATCATGGTCAACTAGGGTCCAATGTCACATTGTGAGAAACATTCTCTCAATATGAAAATTGATCATGGTCAACCATGGTCAACGATGGTCCAACAATGCATTGTGACAAAGATTATCTCAATATGAAAATCAATCATGGTCAAACATGTTTGTTTTAGGGTTTATAATATTTATCTTAAGGTTTATATGGCTTGGGTTTACAATATTAATCCCTTGGGTTTATTAGTGCCTTGGGTTTATAATATCAATCCCTTGGGTTTATTAATCTAAGTTTTCATATTCTTAGGGTATAATGTAGGGATTTACAGGGTAAGTTCCTGAGACAGAACACCAAAGGACACCGCTCACAAACAAATCACAGATCAATACACCAATATTATTGACGTGGTTAAAACCCTGAAATAGGGAAACAATCCATGGCCTGAGCCAACGCGACCACTTCAGGCAATTTATTTATAAAAGAAATAAAATTTACATAGGCTTCTCTCATGAACGATCACCCTACAAATGGCCCTCCATGCTATTTAAATAGATATCATGGACCAATCGTGTGTTAAGCGACGAATAAAGTGTTGGTAAAGGAGAGAATGAACCATCAAATCACTTCATGTCTAGAACATATCATGACTGTCAGATTGTAAGTTACAAATGTACATAGTAAAGAAACACACTTTACCTAACTCTACATTAGATGAAGTTATACTTAACGATTTCCTATGTGTTGGAATATCCTAACACCCTCCCTTAAGAACAACTTGGGATAGGATTGAAGGATGTACAAATATGACACAATAGGAGAAGGAAGGAGGCATTAGAGCCTATACCTCTTTAGTGACAACTTCCTGAACTCCAACCATAAATCAAAGTTTATTAAACTTCGCCTCTGTGAGAGCCTTTGTAAAGATGTCTGCAACTTGATCATCTGTTAAACAATATTGCACTTCAAGAACATGGTCATGAAATGATATTTCTGATGAAGTGCATGTGTAGTTCAATGTGTTTGCTGCGCTGATGTTGGACTAGATATTTGCATTGTTGAATGGCACTTTGATTATAACACCAAATTGTAGTCGGATGCTGCTGCTGAAAGCCAAACTCAGACAAGATCCGATGAAGCCACAGAGCTTCCTTACTAGCTTCTTTGACACTGCAATACTCTGCTTCTGATGAAGAAAGAGAAATGACACTTTGTTTATTACAAGCCCATGTAATAGGTCCAGAACCAATAGTGAACACATAACCTGCAGTAGACTTCCGATCATCAGGGTCACCAACCCAATTGGAATCAGTGAAACCAACCAATAGAGGAGATTCTTCTATGCTGTAATGAATCTCAAACTGAACTGTACCTCGAACATACTAAAGTATTATTTTAGCTACTTTCCAATGACTTTCAAGTGGGTTTTGCATAAACCGAGCAATAAGGCCAACAAGAAAGAAAAGGTCAGGACAAGTATGGGTCAGATACAAAATTTTTCCTACAAGATGATGGTATAAGGTAGGATCAACTTCAGGGGAAGTACAAGTGACTGAAAGTTTGGCTCCAGACTGAAAGGGAGAAGGGGTTGGCTTACAGTCTTCCATGTGAAAGTGGCGTAGAAGATCACATGCATACTTGGATTGGGGAAGGGAAATACCTTCCTTGGTTTGTAAGACTTGAAGACCAAGAAACTAATGCAAGTGTCCTAAGTCTGTCATTTCAAACTTATTTTTAAGGCCAGACTTCATATGGTTTATAAGGTTGGGATCACTACCAGTAAGGATAAGATCATCAACATAAAGAACAAGAATGATAAGAGACTTACCCACTTTCTTGGTGTAGACAGTTTTGTTAGAATGACACCTAGAAAAGCCAGTATCTAAAAGAAAGCTATCCATTTTGGCATACCAAGCTTGAGGGGCTTGCTTGAGACCATAAAGGGATTTCTTAAGCAGACATACAAGGCTGGAGTCTATTTGTATATAGCCAGGAGGTTGTTCCATATAGATTTCCTCATGCAAGTCCCCATGCAAGAAGGCATATTTAACATCCATCTGATGGACTTCCCATTTGAAAGAGGCAACAAGGGAAAGAACAAGGTGGATAGAGTTCATTTTGGAAACAAGGGAGAAGGTTTCAGTATAGTCAGTGCCTTCAACTTGTGAAAAACCCTTAGCAACAAGATGAGCTTTATGTCTATCAACTTTTCCATCTGGTCCAAACTTGGTTCTGTAAACCCATTTGCATCTAACAAGATCCCATGTATCATTTGCCAATAATGAACAATATCCTTCATTCATAGTTGCAACCCAATCTAGATGACTTGAAGCTTCTGCAAAGGTGTCAGGGCCATAATTCGTTGAAGCTTGGGCCAGTAAGGAAGAGGCTCTATCGAACTGAGAATATGTACGTCACTGATTTGTAGGATCACCTACTGCATCCCAAGTAGAACGGAGGAATTTTGGAAGCTGAGGAACTGAAGGAGGATCTTGAGAAGGTGGGGGAGGATTTTCATCCTCACTGTCATCATCTAAAGAAGAAATATTTTCAGAAGTAGAAGGGATAGAGAGAGAGGTGGCACATCCGCCGAACTAGGCTTGTAGGCAAATATATTTTTAGCAAACTTTACATCTCTTCTAATGATAACATTTTTGGACTTAGGTGGAATAAGTCTATATCCTTTGACATCTTCAAAATATCCAAAAAAATAGATTTTTCACTCTTAGGTTCTAAAGCTTTAAGTTTCTCATCTGGAATATGGGCCCATGCTTCACTTCCAAAAACACGAAAGTGACTTACATCTGGTTTAATTGAGCTCCATGCTTCTTCTGGAGTGATATTCTTTAAAACCTTCGTAGGAGTGCGATTTACTATGTAATTTTCACAGTTAATTGCTTCTGCCCAAAACTTAATACTAAGTCCTTTAGATTAAAGCATACAATTAGCCATTTCCTTTAAGGTGCAATTCTTCCTTTCAGCTACACCATTTTGTTGTGGAGTATATGGAACAGTATGTTGCATCTGAATTCCATGCTTAGTGAAAATTTTGATGAATTTGTTGTTAACATATTCTCCGCCATTATCAGATCTTAGCTTAAGAATTCGATGTCCAGATTGTTTCTCAACAAAGGCCTCAAATGCCAAGAACATGTTAAAGACTTCACTCTTGGTTTTTAAGAAGTATACCCAAGTGCGTATGGAGAAATCATCAATGAAAGTTAATAAATACTTGTAACCAGAGAATGAAATAACTGGAAGTGGACCAAAATAAATCACTATGCACAAGCTGTAAAGGGGTTGAGGTGTGCCAAGAGGCACGTTTTTCAAAACTACCCCAATGATGTTTTTCAAGTACACATCTAGAACAAACACCATCTCTACAAGATACCATAGGGAGACCTATCACCATATTTTCTTTACATAGATTTTGAAGGGAGCGATAGTTTAAGTGACCAAATCACTCATGCTAAATTTTGCTCACTTCATCATTATGAGCAACAAATACCAAGGGAAGAGTTGATGACCCAAAGTTGTTAAACTTATACAACCTTGTAGAATCATCAGCAGTGCCAGTAGCTAAAATCTATCTAAGATCTCTTTGGTCCTTAATTACAACATTGTGAGGTGAAAATTCAACGATTTTACCTTCACCTGAATGAGTTATCTGATATACAGATAGAAGGTTACAGGATAAGGTTGGAACACATAATACATCATTAAATTGACCATTGTCTAGATGAACAGTTCCAGTCCCTACAACACTAAGAGATCTATCATCACCAACATATATATTTTTGGTGTTACAATCATTTAAAGAAGAAAACATGGCTTTGTTTTTGGCCATGTGATAAGAAGCTCCATAATCAATGAGCTACTCATGAGAATGAGAAGAAGAAGATACATTTAGTGCATAACTAGACCAAGATGCTTGACAACCACATGCAGAAAGTGTTATTACTGAAGATGAAGTTGAAGTTGAAGAGTGCTTCAAATGGATGTTATGCTTCTTCATTGTTGCTTCCAAGGCTCCCATCTTCTTAAAGCAATTGGATTCTAAGTGGCCATCTCGATTACAAAAGTTGCAATGTCTATCAGTCTTCTTCCCTTTGTTTTTATTTGCTTTATCTTTTTGTTGAAATGATTTTTCATTTTAAGACTGAAATTGCTTAGGACCCTTGTTTGGTTTATGACCATTCTTTTTAGGATACTTCTTCTTAGGATTATTTGAATTTAGTTGTTGTTGGGCGGCTATGGCTTTCTTGGAAGAGTTTCTAAGATTAAGAAGAGCAAGATGTAAGAGTTTTTTTTGTTCTCTTATTAAATAATCACAAAAGGCATCAAAGGAAGGGGACTTGTAGTCTTGTCCTTGAGAAATAAAGGCTTCTCTTGTAGAATGGAAGGTGGAAACCAACACAAAGTAGGCTGGTACCAACTTAGTAAGAATAGAATGGATAAGGATACCATCTTCTTTCTTAACCTTAACACCTTCCAAGAGAAGCCTAAGGGTCTTTAACTTGGAAAAAAAATCTTCAATGGAAGAAAACTTATTGAGGTCTAACATAAGCAACTCATTTTCGAGTTGATGGGCTCTAATTTCATTTTCAATTCCAAAAACTTTAGTGAGTTGTTTCATTGCTTCATTAGGGGTATCAAGTTCTACGATATGGAATCTAAGGTCTGGAGAAATAGACATCCTATGAACCCACGTGCTTGATCTTGCCTATTTTCCCATTTGGCTACCTTATCTTCATATTTAGGTTCAGTTTCTTGGCCTGGGGCTAGTCTGTAAAGACCTTTACTTCTAAGTAAATCCACAATGTAGGACCACCATTGGATATAGTTGGTGTTGTCAAGAATAACTTGGCATGGAATTTCCATTTTAACATAAACTGAAGCTGTAGATACTGAAACTAAGTGTTCCAATGGAAAGATCTTGAAAAATTAGGCCGATTAAAAAAAAAGCAGCTTTGAAAACGACTTATGTATGAAAAAAGTTATGCCTTTTTGAAGAAAAGTTGTTGAAGATGCCAATGAAGTGCGTGAATGTGTGGAAGCGAATGATAATGTTATATTTAAAAAAATCCTATCCCTTTTCAAAATTAATCTAATTAGCTCACTTTGAAAAAAATATTTTATGTGACTCAATTTTATAAATAAGTGAAAGTCACTTTTACAATGGTACTTTATAAGCTACCCACTAAATTGTAACTTAAATAAAAGATAAAGAGACTTTAGAATTATAAGTGACTCACTTTTTATAATGGGTGTGAACACTTTTACTTAAAGTAACTTTAAAACATAAGTTACATGTGCTTTTTGAAAAAGAAACTCAACAAAAAGAAAGGCTTGAATCCAAGATCTCTATTCTCATAAAGTAACTTTGGACCAAGTGAGCAAGTTTAAAAGGTTAGTAATTTTCGGAAAAGAGGAAAGGGTTTTTTGTTTTTTTTTAGTCACCGAAGCTTTGGGGTGCGTGCTTACTTGGAAAAACTCTTCTTTCCTACAAAACAAACAACCACACAAGCTAACACGGACATGCAAAAAAAACCAAACCTTACGGCTTCAAGTTAGCTTTCCCCAGAAACTAAATATTTTCCTCAAAGTTTCTGATTTTCCAAGATCACACTAAGGCGCGACAGAGAAGAGCATACACATGAGAAAAATCCTTCCTTTCTGTTTCTGATTTGTCCACATTGCACACAGTCCCGGGGAAAAGAGAATACACAGAAATGAAAGGTATAGATCCGATAATAAAAAACAGAGAGCTAAATAAACCAAAATAAGCAGAGAGATGAATAGCTAAAACTGCAAATAAAGACTGTATACCTCCAGATCTTAAAAATGACATAGATAGGGCTACCAAAAACCTTTTTGCATGAAACAAAAGGGGTTCCTCACTGTAACAGATGCTCCTAACACAATAGAGCATTCCTCTCGGCCCGAAAGTGGTCAGAAACAATAAATATAGGAAACGACAATCAGATGCAGTTGTACCAGCTTCCGATTTGGATCACCAACAGATGCGACCCTCAAATAGCTCTGATACCATGTAGGAATTTATATGGTAAGTTCCTCAGATAGAACACCAAAGGAAATCACTCACAAACAAATCACAGATCAATACACCAATATTCTTGATGTGGTTAAAACCCTCAAAGAGGGAAATAGTCCACGGCCTGAGCCAACGCGACCACTTTAGGAAATTTATTAATAAAAGAAATAAAATTTACATAAGCTTCTCTCATGAATGGTCACCCTACAAATGACCCTCCACGGCCTGAGCCAACGCGACCACTTTAGGAAATTTATTAATAAAAGAAATAAAATTTACATAAGCTTCTGTCATGAATGGTCACCCTACAAATGACCCTCCATGC
Organism: Pinus taeda; assembly: GCA_000404065.3. Taxonomy (NCBI): domain Eukaryota; kingdom Viridiplantae; phylum Streptophyta; class Pinopsida; order Pinales; family Pinaceae; genus Pinus; species Pinus taeda. The sequence continues at coordinate 16,734 of APFE031651165.1, forward strand.
TCTTTAAATAGAGATCATGGAACAATTGGGTGTTAAGCCACGGATCAAGTGTCGGTAATACCAAGGAGAGAATGAACCGTCATATCACTTCATGTCTAGAACATATCGTGGTCGTCAGATTGTAAGTTACACATGTACATAGTAAAGAAACACACTATACCTAACTCTACACTAGACCAAGTTATACTTAACTATTTCTATGTGTTGGAATATCCTAACATATAATAATATTGCTAGGGTTTAATATAAATCCATTATGTTTATAATATAAATTCATTGGGTTTATTAATACTTTAGGTTTATGATAATGCCAATATGAATTTGTGACAAATATTTTCTCAATATGGAAAGCAATCATGGTCAACCATGGCCAACCAAGGTCAATCATGGTTAGCCATGGTCAATCATGGTCCACATTTCTCAAGCATCTTCGACCATGGTCAATTATGGTCTACCATAGTCCTACACCACATTGTGATAAATATTCTCTCAATATGAATATCAACCATGGTCAAACATGGTCAACCAAGGTCCAACGTCATATTGTGAGAGAGATTTTCTCAATATGGAAATCAATCATGGTCAACCATGGTTAATAAGAATGGTCACATTGTGACAAAGATTATCTCACGGTCTGATGTCACATTTTGACAACCATGGTCAACTATGGTCAAGCATGATCTAGTGTCGCATTGTGACAAAAAATGTATCAATATGAAAAACAATCGTGGTCAAGCATGTTTATTTTAGGGTTTATAATATTTATCTTAAGGTTTATATATCTTGGGTTTATAATATTTATCCCTTAATATTATTCCCTTGGGTTTATAATACCTTGGGGTTTTAGAATTAATCCCTTTGGTTTTTAATATCAATCATGGCCAACCATGGTCCAACGTCACATTGTGACAAAGATTTTCTCAATATGAAAAGAAACCAATGTTTCATTGTGACAATGATTGTCTCAATATGAAAATCAACCATGGTCACCGATGGTCAATAACGATGGTGACATTGTAACAAAGATTGTCTCTTGGTCCAACGTCACATTGTGACAACCATGGTCATCCATGGTCAACCACAGTCCAATGTCACATTGTGACAAACATTATCTCAATATGAATATTAACCATGGTCAACCATGCCCAACCATTATTCAACATCACATTGTGCCAAAGGTTGTCTCAATATGAAAATCAATCATGGTCAACCATAGTCCAATGTCACATTATGCCAAAGATCGTATCAATATGAAAATCATCTATGGTTAACCATGTTTATTTTAGGGTTTATAATATTTATCTCAGTGTTTATATATCTTGGGTTTATAATATTTATCCCTTGGGTTTAATATTATTCCCTTGAGTTTATAATCCCTTGAGTTTTTTATCTTAATCCCTTGGGTTTATGTTATTTATCTTAGGGTTTATAATATAAATCCCTTGGGTTTAATATTATTCTCTTGGGTTTATAGTATGTTGGGGTTTTAGAATTAATCCTTGGGTTTATAATATGAATCGCTTGGGTTTATCAGTCTAGTGTTCATATCTATTCTGTTTATCAATCCCTTGGTCCATCGTCCAATTCTAACAACCATGGCCGCCCATAGTCAACCATAGTCCAATCTATTTATTTTTAATAAATAAACAAAACTAATAATAATATAATTTTAATTTTAATTTATTATTATTTATTATTAATTTTGAATTAATTATTAATATATTAACTAAATTAATTAATAATAATAAATTAATTCAATTAATAATTAAATAAGATTGTTTAAATAATTAAACAATATTATATTTAATAAACATAATTAACATAATTAATATAGAAAATTAAATTATATTATTTTAGCATATTAGATTTATAATATTATATTAATATTTTATCTAATATTGAATATGATATTTAATTATAGTATCAACATAATATTATATTATTTAATATTAATATATTAATTTTAGCATATTAAAATTGACAATAAAATATATATTAATCTTTAATAGAAGCATATATTAATTTGGTTGTGTTAGTTATATTATTTATATATTAAGTTATTTTTATTTAAATTAATATAGCTTAACATTATAAATATATTATATTTATATTATTTACACATAAAATCATTTATTTAAATTAATATAAATTAAACTCCTTCTTTATAAATAATTATTTAAAAATTATGAATAACCCTGATATGATACATTCAAAGAATCCAAACTGTGTTATGAAAACCAACTTGCAATTTAAACAATCCACTTTACCCTGGTCAAAAATATCTTTTGATAACATCTACAAACCTAAATATCTTAATATCATAAGACTAAATAGAA
>APFE031651170.1:0-16615 GCA_000404065.3 Pinus taeda
AATTTATTTGTCTTTGCGATATCAATATATTAAATTATATTTCCAATATTAATGAGTATTAATTTCAACATCTATTCAAATGAGTATCAATTTCAACATCTATTCAAATGTAAAATTTTAATATGCAAAAATATTTATTTACAAAATAGAAAACAAAATTAAACTTTACATTCATAAAGTATTTTTGTAGATTTGGATCATTGTTTTCGTTTAGATAATTACATACAAAACTCTAAATAATACAACTTTAGTAATGTAGTTGTTTAATAGAAATAATACCATACATGGAAACATTTATTTATTAGACTGTTATGTTTAGTTTTTGCACAAAGACAAACATACATGCATTAAAAGTTCTGCATATTTACAACTATAAACTAAATACTATTAAGTTTTTTTTATTTAAATAATTTTTGAAATAATCTTTAAGTGTTGTTTCAAGGTTATGGATTACGGTTAGGGTTTTTAGTCATGACCCGTGACTTGAGTTTTTGGTCACGGGCTGCAATCTCTCAACTTACTTAGTCAAATGGAGAAATTTTTATTTTTTCCCTGATTATTCTAATAACTCGCCATATGTAGCCTACATCATAAGCATGGCTGACATCGACCTCATAGTTCGCCTTAGGTTTCACTTACATTCTCCAATATCTAGACCTCAGTCGTGGAAGGAGGGATTGTTGCAGGTCAAGTTAGAGGTTGACATGGTTGATGATATATCTTTGTCTCTAATGGAAGAACAGGAATTGCTTGATTACAAGCCTAATGATAGTGACAAACACGATATTTGGGTTCGGTCGTGAAACCTCAGACTAAAGTCATCCATGAAAGGGGCGTTTGACAGGTCTGATTAGGAGATCCATGTTGCTTCTTTTGGCAAGGATGTTAATCAGGCAACAAAGAACCAACCTCCTAGTGATTCGAGAAGCCTTCCCACTATGGTATTGATGTCGGGCCTAATAAATTTGTGGAGGGCTATCCACTATGGAGAAATCTCAGGATAGGGTTTGGGCAGTCATCCATGTAGCAGTGCAGACACAAGCCTCCCAGCGCAAAATTTATCGTTGTCATCATCCTGGGCTATAGGAATCAAACCCTTGTTCTCCTCTGTAAACTCTACTCTTTTTTAGGGCTTTGGCACTAGTGAGGGATCCCATCTTCCAATTGTACTCTCAATCTCCCCTTCCCCTCATGGGTCATCATTCCAATCCCTTCCATGTAGTTTTTTGAACGATTTAATAGTTTTGGCAAATGAGGCAAATCAAAACAAAGGGTGTTCAGGAGTAAACCCCTCATGCAGGGTGCCTGTGCAGTTTCAAAATGGGAAGTGCCCCATAAACCAATTCGAAAGGCTTTGGGAAAGCGGAAAAAACCATTGTATAAGCATATTGAAAAGACAAGAGTCTTACTAGTTTTGGGAGTGGACATAGCCATGCATCAAGCAAAGGACCTTGCTTGAAAATCATTGGTTGGGAGGGTGTGGAGGTTGAAAATTTAGTACTTTCTTCCTTAGACCATAGGTTAAAGAAGAAGTGAAGCCATTAGTAAAAAAATGTCTGACAGTCGAAGCTTTGGCTCGAGGTTGGATTCATTTGGTTTTCCAAAATGAGGAGGATGCGAAAGAAGTATTCGTCAGGGTGTAGAAGGTTGATTTCTCTCTATTGATATTCAAATTTTGGAACCCCATTTTCAATGCAAAGCAAGAACGTTTGGATATGGTTCCCATATAGGTAAGATTCCATATCTACGAGCTCAATTATGGCATGAAATTATCTTTCGTGATATAGGGAATACCCTGTGAACTTACTTGGAGAAAGGCAATTCCTATTTGATGATGAGAGACAAGTCGATGCTGCAGATTCTTATAAATATTGATCTACAAGGAGGTTTGGTTAGGGAGATGGTGATCGATCAGGAGGAAGAGAGGTCCCTGGTTTTAGACTATGAAGGCATACCATTTAGATGTAGATGTCATCAACATGGGTATTTGGTCAAAGACTACAAGATTCCTTTTCAAAAGAGGGTAAACATAACCATTGGTCTTGTTACATCGAGTGACCTTGTGTAAAATGACTCCTCTAAGTTGAAGAGGATGTTAAAGGAAAATCAAGCATCTCATAGTCAATTTACAATGCGACATAACAACTCTAGGGAGGAAGTGGGAAAAGGACATGAAGCTTTGTATTTTTTTAGCGAGGTTCCATATTCAAAAGGTACCTCGATGACAATCTCCTTTTCCTTTTTAATTCCATATCTTTCTTTTTATCAATTAAACGTCTTTGTAGACTTTGTTAATATGAGTGAATCCATTCCCTTCGGTATTCTCATGCCACTGCACCTCCCCATTTTCTGTAGGTTTGTCCCAATGTCTACAAGCTTTCATCTCCTTTTGTTTCCTTTGTAGGTAGTTCATCCCTCTTCCCTCCACTTTATAATGTCTCAGTGGCTTCACTGTCAGACATTGCATCCCTCCACTCTGCTCCTCCTTTCCCTCCCCCTTCTCGCCCTATCTCATCTATGTGCCCATGTCTCAACACTTTGGGTGATTCCCCTTTGATATCATCCTCAACTGCTCCATCCTCACCAAACATCTCAAATTTACCGGATGCCTTATACAACCTTTGCTCTTATTATGTGGAATTTTGCATCTACAGATAAGTACAATTTCCCTAGGTGCGTAGCTACACCTAGAACAACAAATTTAAAGAGTTTAACCTTTTTCTGTAGAAGATAAATAAGATAAGGGACCTACTTTTTATCTTTCACTTCCTTTTGTGTCAACCTCGTTAAAAAATGAAACAAAGGAATACAAGTATAGTTCCTTGTCTTGTGTCAACCTCGTTAAAAAATGAAACAAGGAATATGAGGATAGTTCCTAGTCTTGTGTCAACCTCGTTAAAAAATGAAACAAGGAATATGATCATAGTTCCTTGTCTTGTGTCAAGCTCATTAAAAAATGAAACAAGGAATATGAGGATAGTTCCTAGTCTCGTGTCAACCTCGTTAAAAAATGAAACAAAGAATTCCAATTCGAGTCTTTGACTAGATCTCATAAAATCCCAGTCGAGTCTTTCACTTGATCTTGTAAATGAACCTTCATTCCATCCACTTGATAGCCACGAGTAGTCTACTTAGGTGAATGCAATGAAGCTTGGGGGGCATGCACCTAGAATCGACTCATCATGCTGGGGGCATGTAAACCAATCTCAAGCATAGTTTTTTGTTTCAAGCCTGTGTAAAAATGAAATTGAATCCAAGCATAGCTCTTTGTTTCAAGCTTGTGTAAACATGAAACTAAACCCAAGGATAGTTCCTTATGGTTAAAGCTTGTGTGAAAATGAACCCATCTCCATTTTAACCCTTGTGATTAACATTCTATCAGCCTTTTCTGCTAGATGAGCCTTGGTTGTTTCATTCCATCGTCACTATCTGCTTGGCCAATCATACGCTTTCACTTGGTTGTTTTACCTTTTTGAGGAACAGTTGTAATAAGTGGTCTTATTAGCTAGCCTCTTCACATAAATCAACATGTTTGGAGAAGTTCCAACATCACTGAAACTAGTTGCTATCCTAGACACCACTCGTTCCTCAAAGCAGAGTCCTCTTTAAGCTCTTTTCAGACTCTCGAAATATGAAAAGATTGTCGAGTGCTTGTCATTTTTAGCTCATAAACGAATTGGAAATGACATCTACCTAGTATAAGTTTAACCCTTTTCTAGACTGAGATAGATTACTTACGAAAAAGGAATACGTTGATCGAACATGGTCAATAGGTTCTCTCTCGTATTATTTTACGTTTTTTCGGACTTGAGAGACAAATCCACGAAAAATAACTTTTGGAGTTTTCTTTTTGTCCCTTTTCAAACTCTCTAAACATGAAAAGGACCAAGTTATCATTGTTGTTAAACTCGTTAAAATATCAAATAGCGACAAAGTTGTCCATTATGACAAGACCGAGTTTCACCTTCGCTAGACTCGTTAAAGCATCACATAGCGATGGATTCACCCGAAGGGTAGAATTATATAACAACCATATGTTATCCTCCTCAAGCTTGATAAAAAATAAAGAGGTCCTTGTCAGCAATGATGGGGAAAATGGGAAAAGGGGTAAACCACTTTATGGCAGCAGGTCGCTCTGAACATGACACTTTCACATCATCTTTGTGACTATTTGGGTTGGGTTATCTGCTTGATGGTTATCACACCTATGGCCTATCATACCATCCATTAATTTGGTTTTGGGTCAATGCTTCCAATTCATTCAGTGTTGCCAACATGTTCAAGAGAAATCACTCAGTTAAATTCATCCTTTGCAATACTCATAAACCTTCATTTTCATGATTGCCATTCTTGAACCTTTTGTTGTTAGTCACATTCTGTCTCCAAAATCATTACACTCATTTCGTTTCATTGATGTGGGATACATCAAGGCCCTCCTGCGATGAGTCGCTTCTTGTCGACATCAGCACATTATCCAAGAATTTCACTTAGAAACACCCTTTCAATACCTTGGGGCTTGCATACATCAATGGTAAGTTTCTCGCTTCAGGTGATAGGTTGACATCACTAGCCTTCAACCGAAAGACTTTGTATGGTGTTCAACATCAAAACATCTATTCACACCATGCAGAATGTATTGCAGTGCCTTGAGAACCATTATCATTATCAGTGATCTCTCTCGTGTCTGTTAATGGCTTACATCATTGGTTGGTAATCAGACGGTGTCATCCCATGTTTGACTTCAGATCACATATTCACATGGTTAGACTCGTACTTGAGCGAATGATTGGACAAGATAAAAGACCCCGGATCTATTTTCATCCAGCCGGGCTGCGATTTCAAGAAAGTACTAAATCATCTGTACGATGGCTTTATACAGATGGTCATTTCGAAGTTGTTGCCATATGTCTCAACCTAAGATCAACTAAGGAGTGAGCATGGAGGATGTTATCCGCGGTCAATTCATATTATTTTAATCAAAATAAAATAACAAAACAAAAGAGGGATAATCTAGGCAAAAGAATTACCAAGCAACTGTGAATGGCAATATACTGCCTCAGTAAACCAATGACTTAACATACATGTAGACAATCTCCTCGAATGTTGTGTTCAGTGTATCACAGTGTACAAGGTAGCCGACTCGGTTACCTAAGGATGGATAGAAACCTAATGTAGTCCTCCCATATATACCCGACAATACGTGGAGGCCCAATCCGTGTTAGCATTATCTAATGCGAAACTGCACAGTGAGAGCATTCCTTTATTGATCTGAATTAGATCCTAAACACTCTCTAAGTTTTCATAATCTCTTTCAAGTTATGCCAAAAGATTCAAGTCTTAGAAAGATCAAGCTATCAGAAGGAATCCTTGTGACAATTTCAATTTGTGATTAGCGCAGAGCAATGAGGACCCTCGGTCGAGCGCGCAAACCGTTGGCCCATGGTAACACGCGTTGGCACAAATTGGAAAAACCAGATGCTAATTCAAGAAACGGGGGTAGTTTCTAATACGCATATCGTAGGGTGTCCCCCTTAGTGAAGGAAAGCCCCGAGTGCCCGAACCCGAAATGACTATGAAATGCGGAAAAGTAATTAATTCGGTTCCGTAGAGTGGGATTCCACAAAACCGACAAGATATTGGAAGGCCTTGATGTGGTAAGCAGTTTCAGTCGAGTCCCGCCTGATGCCACACATTGAGTGACACGCGTCCGGTGGAAGAGAGAGAAAACCGCTCACATCAGATGGGTAAACGTCATGCTACTTACCCGCCCGATATGAACAACGACTGTAGGATTTGGGGGGCCCAGATCAATGGCGAAGGCGCATCCCGATAAATGATTAGATTTTAAAAGGTTATAAAGCAAGATTACATGGGATTTGAAGTCCAACGTGGAAGATGAGTTGGAAAAAGACTCTTTTTTTGTGGGCGATCTTGGAGCAAATAGAAATAATGGTTGTTCAAATGGGTCTAAGGAACCTGACACACTCACCTGTTGTAGAATAGGTGGCCACCTCCCTGTGAAGTGTTACACAGTGATGATGATGCAGAACAGGGGAATTCAAATGGGTAGCAGTAGAAGAACCAGAACGTCGAGTAGCAGAAATGAAATGATAGAAAGCAGACTAGCTTTAAAGCCATGAACTGACAGAAGTAGAGGACAACACATAGGAGAATTAATTAGACACAGAAGCTAAGAGCAGAGAACAAAGAGAAGAAGCCAATCTGACCTGAAGGCAGCATCGAGCCAGACAGAGCTAGAGAGAGTCAGAGAGTCTGTGTACTCCAGAGAAAGCTTGAGAGGTTCAAGTGAGCTCCTTGGCATAGACCTGTCATGTATGAGTCTCAGATTGGGCTTGTACTACTATGACCAATATAGGTCGAGTTTCAGTATGGAGAGTCTGTGTACTCCAATCCTACTGATTCATATCTGTTGAGTGAGACTCAAATTGAGCTCACTGTTGTAAAAACTCTTCTTTGAAAACATAATAGAGAGCCCACCACTGAAGGCCAGACTAGGAGACATAGCCCAGGAGCATTGGGTGAAATCCTTATTAAACTTGTTGTGTTTACATGTTTGCTTGTTATGTTTTCTCTAACTGCCTCAGTGTCTATGTATTTCGCAATCTTATCGATCCATTTCATAAAGTAAGATAGACACATCCATGCACATGAGTCTGTAATACCTTTAATTCTCTGTCTTGGATAAATTCCAGATCAAGTGGTATCAGAGCTATAGGTTACTAAGGTTAGACAAGCTTGTGTTGGATTTTGTTGTTGAATGCTGACTAGATCAAAGCTTAAATTAGGAGAAGAAGAATTGGTTGAAGCTAACCTTGAAATTGGAAGAGTCTATCCTAAAAGGAAAATGTCAGAAGAAAATCCCTTGGAGTCAGACTCCCAGTTCATGGATGGTTTCATGACCCTGAAAGCCATGGTAGAGGAAATGTATAGAGAATTTAAGAAAGGTAGAGAATGATATCCATCAAAATCCAAACAAGATAAAGGAGTAGAAGAATGTCTCCTCCATGACCATTCTAAAGGCAAAGGGAAAGAAGAAAAACTTCCAACACCTCCTAGTAGCCCTGAAAACAAAAAGAAAACATCGTTGATTAAATTAGATGTTAAATTTTATTTGCTGATATATGATGGAGAGTTGAATGCAGAAAAGCTAGATAATTGGATTAGAGAGATTGATGTTTATTGCAGAGTGCAGAGCGTCGATTCAGACAAGAGTAAGATTCAGCTGGCCGGCCTACGCCTTGGAGGCACTGCCTTGGTATGGTGGGAAGGCAGGACACAAGTTGACATGAAGAAGCATGGTAAAATTCTTTCTATCTGGAGTGAATTTGTTTTTGCAATTAAAAAGAAATTCTATCCACTAGCCTACATGCAACAAACCATGATGAGCTGGCAAACTCTTCACCAATTAAAAGGGCAAAGTGTACAAGGCTACACTCAAGAATTTAGGAAAAGAGCTTTGATTCTAGGAATTTCATTAAACTCACCTAAAACTCTACTGAAGTATATAGGTGGTCTACACAACTACTTAAGGCACACTATTATCATGTTTAATCCCACTAGCATAGATGAGGTATCTGTTCAGGCTACACATCTAGAGGCTAGAGGCAAGAATGTGAACCCAAAAGTTGGGGGATCATCAAAACCCACTGCAAGCAAAAGCAAGGAAAAGAGAAAACAGAAATGGAAAGAGAGGAAGGAAAATACTGTGCAAAAGACCAAGTCTTCATGCACTCACTGTAAGAAGGATGGGCATGATGATGAACACTGTTGGATCCTGCATCTGGAGCTCAGACCCAAGAATTTCGAAGGAAAAAAGAAGAAGACTTCTATAGCTATTCAAAAGGATTTGGGGTCAGACTCAGGAGATGAAACAACAATCGCAGCCATAGGTATAAAAGGTAAAAATTTTGAAGCATCTACTAGTAATTCTGCACAATCTACTGATAATGAGGAAATGAGAGGAAAATACATGAGATTTTTCATATTCGAGTTATTTCCAAGCATCAAAATATTGATACTTTGTTTGATAGTGGCTCACAAGTAAAGTTAATTTCTGAAGCAATTGTAAAGAAGTTGGGATTACTAACCATACCTCACAAAAATCCATATCCATTAGGTTGGTTATGTGATAAAGCAGAGCTACAAGTGACTAGACAATGTAAACTTAGGTTTTCTTTTGGGTTAGTATTTGTAGATGAGGTTAAGTTAGATATAGTTCCTTTGGATATATGTGGAATTTTTTTAGGAAGTCCTTACTTGTATGATAGGAAAGCTATTTTCTATAGAGTTGAGAACAAGTATCAAATCGTTAAAGATGGAATCGAATATATTGTAAGAGCTCATAAACTGAAGAATAATTATACTCTCATACACTCAGGGCAAATGAAAAGAATTGTAAATTCATGCAAACAATTTTTACTGATGGTTGTAAAGGAAAAGAAACCTGATAAAACCAATGTATTTGAGGGCTATGTTGCTAAACAGAAAGCTGATTTAGAAAAAGTTGTGTCAGAATATGATATACTATTTCAAGAACCTAAAGGTCAGCCACCCAAAAAGGAAATATTACATGATATCAATTTGCAGCAAGATGTTGCATTGCCTAACATCGGAATGTACAGGTTGTCCGCTTTAAAGAAAGTAGAAATCAAGAAGCAGGTGCAGGAGCTGCTCGAGAAGGGGTTCATCCGACCTAGCACATCACCATGTGGGTCTCCAATTGTCCTGGTGAGAAAGAAAGATGGCTCATGGAGAATGTGCATTGATTACCAAGCACTGAATAAGATAACGATCAAAAATAATTATTCTCTTCCTCGCATAGATGATCTATTAGATTAGTTAAAAGAAGCTGTTTATTTTTCCAAGTTGGACTTGCATAGTGGCTATCATCAAATCAGAGTTGCAGAGCAAGATGCATGGAAGATTGATTTCAAGACAAAGCAAGGATTGTATGAGTGGTTGGTTATGCCTTTTGGCTTAACTAATGCTCCTGCTACTTTCATGAGAGTAATGAATGATGTGCTCAGACCTTTTCTTGATGATTTTGTCATTGTATATTTAGATGACATTCTTCTATTCAGTAAAACATGGGAAGAACATTTAAAGCATGTTAAGCAGATTCTAGATGTTTTGCAAAGAGAAAATCTTTATGTTAAGCTCTCAAAATGTGAATTTGGCAAAACATCTTTGAATTATTTGGGTCATATTGTAGGGGGTGGTGAATTGAAGATAGATCCCTCTAAGGTTGCAGTCATTGTAACTGGCCTAAACCCAAATCTGCTATAGAAGTTAGAAGCTTCTTAGGAGCAACACAGTGTTGGAGAAAGTTTATTTCTAACTTTTCCTTAATTGTAGCTCCCTTACATGCTTTAATAGGATTGAAAAAGGTGTTTTAGTGGGGAGGCAAACAACAGAAAGCCTTTGACACCTTGAAAGAAAAGATTAGTATAGCACCAGTTATAGCACTGCCCGATCTTCAAATACCATTTGAGATTGAAACGGATGCCAGTGACTATGCCATGGGAGCAGTGTTGATGTAACATGGTAAACCCATATGTTAGCATTCTAAGACATTTAATTCTACAGTCGTTAACTATCCCACATATGATAAAGAATTGTATGCATTAGTACAGAGTGTGAAAAAGTGGAAACATTATTTAATGGGCAAAGAGACAGTTATACATACTAATCATCAACCACTTCAATATTTACACTCCCAAACTAAGTTACAGCAATCAAGACACTATAGATGGATGGGTTTTCTACAACAGGTTCATCTAGTCATCAGATATAAAAAGGGCATACACAATAAAGTTGCAAATATGTTGTCCAGACCAATCATAAATGCATCTACTATACTTAAGCATAATTCAGTATTGCATGAAAGCTACATTGAACAGTATGCTCAAGATATAGATTTTAAAGATGTATATGCAACTTTAAATCATGGAAAACAAGTAGGAGAATTGGATTATCATGTTAAGGACCAAATCTTGTATCATTTTGGAAATTTATGCATTCCACAAACTGAAAGAGTAAAGATAATTCGAGAAGTACACACTCCTCTAATATCAGGTCACTTTGGTGTAAGTAAAACAGTTGCACAGCTGCAAAGATTTTGTTATTGGCCAAAAATGAATGAGATAGCTTCTAGATATGTAAGAGGATTTACCATGTGTGCTAAAAGCAAGCCCAACAATAGAAAACTAGGCTTGTACACGCCACTACTAGTTCCTTCTCATCCTTGGGAAAGTGTTTCCATGGACTTTGTTGGGGGACTACCTAAATCTAGAAAAGGTCATGACTATTTATATGTTGTTGTGGATAGGTTAAGCAAAATGTGTATTTTAATACCTTGAAACAAACAGATTATAGCTGAACAAACTGCAAAGTTGTTCTTTCAGCATGTATGGGTTCATTTTGGATTACCCACTTCCTATATATTTAATCGAGATATCCGATTTGTTGGGAAATTTTGGTCAAGTTTGTGGGAATTGATGGACACCAAACTGAAAGAGAGCACAACCTTTCATCCGCAAATAGATGGCCAAACAGAAGTGGTCAACAAGATAATGATCCAGTTTCTCAGAAGCTATTGCAGCAAACATCCCAACCTTTGGGATGAACATTTATGTTATTTGCAGCATGCTTACAACCGAGCTAAACATTATTCTACACAGAGATCTCCTTTTGAGACCTATTTTGGTTTCACACCAAGGTCTCCCTTGGATTTTGTCTTTGGTAAAGACACAACGGTTGATGGACATAGTGATGTGGACAAGGCAACCAAGTTCATCAAACAAATCCAAGAAATTCACCAGGCAGTACAGGAACAACTAGAAAAGAGCCAAGCCAAGTACAAGGCAAGGCATGATAAGCATTAGATGGAGCATAGTTTCCAAGTTGGTGATCAAGTCTGGTTGTATATCAGCAAATACAGAATGCAAGGTGAAGGTAAGAAGATGAAGCCAATAAGGTATGGACCTTTCAAGATATTTGAGAAAATTGGTGAGAATGCTTTTCGCCTTGATTTACCAGCTTACATGCACATCTACTCAATTGTTAATGCAGACATCTTGAGACTATTTGAACCTTCATTGTTTGAAGATCCCGAAGAGCAGAGCCAATTGCCTTCTATTGATGATTTGTTGCCTGAATATCTTAACCAATTGCAGGAAGATACAGTTCTGGACCAGAAGGTGAGAACTACGTGTAGAGGGGATGTTGAGTACCTCAGGATTGGACTCAAAGGTTCAAATCCAAGCAGTGAAAAATGGATAGGAATTGGGCAAGCGAGGAATCAATACCCTCACTTGATGGATGCTTAAAAACCAACTTTTAGTGGTCCAAAAGATTTTTCAGTGGGAAGGTCGTGATCCGAATTGGATCCTAAACACTCTTTAAGTTTTCATAAACTCTTTCAAGTTATGCCAAAAGATTCAAGTCTTAGAAAGATCAAGCTATCAGAAGGAATCCTCGTGACAACTGCAATTTGTGATTATTGTGGAGCAACGAGGACCCTTAGTCGAGCACACAGACTGTTGGCCCATGGTAACGCGCGTTGGCACAAATTGGTAAAACAAGAGGTTAATTCAAGAAACAGGGGTAGTTTCTGATATCCGATTAGCACTAATCACGTATCACAAGGCGTCCCCCTTAGTGAAGGAAATCCCTGAGCCCCTGGACCCAAAATGACTATGAAATGCAGAAAGGTAATTAATTTTGTTTCATAGAGCGGGATTCCACAAAACCGATAGGATATCAGAAGGCCTCGAGGTGGTAAGCAGTTTCAACCGAGTCCTTCCCGATGCCACACATTGAGTGACACGCGTCTGGCGAAATAGAGAGAAAACCGCTCACATCGGATGGGTAAACGTCATGCTACTTACCTGCCCGATATGAACGACAACCGTAGGATTTGGGGGGCCCAAATCAATGGTGGAGGCACGTCCCAATAAATGACTGGATTTGACAAGGTTATAAAGCAAGATTACATGGGATTTGAAGTCTGACGTGGATGATGAGTTGGAAAAATATTTGTGTTTCACGGGGAATCTTGGAGCAAATGGAAATAATGGCCATTCAAATGGGTCCAAGGAACCTGACACACTCACCCATTGTAGAATAGGTGGCCACCTCCCTGTGAAGCATTACACAGTGATGATGATGCAGAATATGGGAATTAAAATGGGCAGCGATAGAAGAACTAGAAAGCCGGGAAGCGGAAATGAACCGACAGAAAGCAGATTGGCTTTAAAGCCATGAACTGACAGGTGCAGAGGACAACATAGAGGAGAGTTATTTAGACGCAGAAGCTAAGAGTAGAGAACAAAGAGAAGAAGCCAAGCTGACCTGAAGGTAGCATCGAGCCAAACAGAGCCAGAGAGAGTCAGAGAATCAGTGTACTCCAGAGAAAGCTTGAGAGGTTCAAGCGAGCTCCTTGGCATAGGACTGTCATGTATGAGTCTCAGATTGGGCTCATACTACTGTGACCAATAGAGGTCGAGTTTTAGTAAGGAGAGTATGTGTACTCCAGTCCTACTGATTCATATATGTTTTACCTATGTTTGAAAGTTTACTTGTGTGACAACTGCCTCTTTTCCTCCATTCTCTTGTGATTTCATTGAGAGTTGTGCTTGTGCACCTTCTTTATGAAAATATGATTTTAATTTTAGGAGAAATATTCTATTGTTTGTCATTTGAACCTTTGCAATCAATTGTCTACTTGGAGGCCTATCCAAAATTGTGCACACATTATTTTTGAAGAAGACATTGTAGCCCTTTTGCATGAGTTGTCCAATGCTTATGAGGTTATGCTTTAGATCGGGAACAAAGTAAACATCTGAGATGTACTTCTTCTCTCCCTTCTTTGTTAGGATATTAACTCTACCTTTTCCCATGATAGAGACTTTGCTATCAGTCCCTAATGTCACTTCAGATTTCACAATTTCATCTAGATTGGAAAAAATTTCTATGTTTCCTGACATGTGGTTGCTACACCCTGAATCTAGATACCATATATCGCTTTGTTTTTCTTATGCTACATTACAAGCTAAAATCATGCTATCATGGTTCTGATTTTCTTTTGTGAAATTCAAACTTGGCTTGCTACTAATTTCATATTGTTTCTTTCTACATTCATTTGCATAATGACCATACTTCTTATAGTAATGACATTGAACTTGAGATTTATCATACCTCTAACCTTGTGCTTGATTTTCGCTTGGGCCTTGACTTGGATTTTGATTGCTGCATCTTCCACTTGAGCTTGAAGGGCTGCTTCTTCCACCTCTGTGTGGGCTTCTTCCTCTTCCTCTAGCATATGATCTTCCTCTGCCTCGACCTTGACCAAATGATACTTTGTCTTGAAGGCATGCTCCAATGAGGAGCTTGTTGCTCTATGCAGTCTATGTTCATGAGAAATTAGTGATGCATTAAGCTCATCCACTGAGAACTGTGAGAGATCCTTTGTGTCTTCTATGGCCACAACAATGGCCTCAAACCTTGCTGGAAAACTTCTCAAAACTTTCTCAACTATTCTTCTTTCCTCAAGTGTCTTGCCATGAGACCTAATTTGAGTAACCAGCCCACTTACATGTGTAAAAAATGAGTCTATATTCTCAAACTCTTTCATACAAAGTGTTTCAAAGTCTCTTCTCAACATTTGCAGCTTTGTTGTCTTCACTTTTTCCATGCCTTGGTAGGTTGTCTGGAGGGTGCCCCATGCTTTCTTGGACTTCATTGCTGCTGCAGCCCTTGGGAAAATACTTTCATGAACTGCTTGGAAAATATATAACAGGGCTTTTCAATCCTTCTTCCTGTTGTCCCTTAACAAATCTCTTTCTGCTTGAGATAAGGCATTGTCTATTGTTGCATCTGCTAATTCTTGAAAACCATTATCCACCAAATCCCAAATGTCTTGAGAAGAAAACAGGGCCTTCATTGTAATAGCCCAATAATCATAATTTTTTCCATTAAATTGAGGTATTCGAGGATTAGTCAAGCTTGTGCTTAATGTTTCCATTTCTGAGCATAAGAAAAAAAACTTTCTGCCTGCTAGTAAATATGCTAAAAACGATCTGCCCTCAAAACAATTTTAACTGCTAGTAAGATCACTTGTTTTTACACTAATAGAGTTTAACCCGCTCAGATACCATGTTGAAAAAAAAATTACGCGGAGAGGCAGAGGGGTGGCTTTCATGAAGCTGATTTCGCGCAGCTATACAGAGACTTAAAAAAAATAGTATTCACTCATAGCAAAAAGACACAGTAAAACAGAGTAAGCTTGGAGCAACAATAGAAATTAGGATTAACTTCTAATTCATGAAAAATACATTCATATGAGATTGTGGCTCATTCACCAAGTAAAAGCAAGGTTTACAGAGATTTTCACTTCACACAGAATAACACATAGTAAAACGCAGTAACTATTGTTTTCACGCACTTTCTCCTCAGAGACCCTCGCTCTCTTTCTCTCTTACTCTCTTACATGCAAAATGGCTTTTACATACATATTTATCTCAACATACAATTTTTCATTAATACATGACAGAGCAAAATAATTACTACGATGTTGTTGTTGAGTGTGGAGATCACATAGGTGTCTGTGGAGTGTGTGCAATAATCATGGAATGAATGCTTGCCCATATCTAATTACCAAAATACATTACATTCCTTCAATTTTTTGTTGTGTTGAGGAATGGTTCGTGTGGTACTCTATTCTGGTTTCAGTCCTTCCATCTTCAAACAGAGATGCAACCTGCAAAAATACTTTTGACAAGTATGGCTGTCGTTAGGGTGTTTAACGCGTTGGTTGGGATTATTATTTCTAACACGAAATTTGTTGATCGGGGTTCGATTTCAAGGTCCAACCATGGTTCTCAAACCAAACAAACGAGTTCTTGAAAATGGAAAAGTTCATCAACCCGCTAAATACCAAAAGCCATTGGAATATGATCTTGACCAAACAGTTGGACTTGAGTTTGTTCCATGTAAATTTTCTAACAAAACATGTCTACAAGAACGTGTACAACTCGAAAACTTGCGAAAATTGTGTGTGGATGAATCACTGAGTTCTTCTAGTGTTACAAGCCTTGATAATAGCAAGAGTTGTAATGAAGATACTTCTTTAGAGAAGGAGGAATTAGATGAGAAGCTAGTGGAAGTTGTGAAGACCGAGAACAATTTTTGTGCGTTAGGCACATGTCTGCAATCTATAACAACTCAAAATGAAAATTTTAATAGTTTCTCAAAGAGGCTGAAACATGCTATCACCACAGAAGCTAAAATTATAAACAGTCTCAAACATGAAAAATGCACATAGTATTGATTTGACATGACAACTGAAGAAGTAGCTAGGGCAATGTTACCTAATGGAGCTATTGGTGGTTCCATTATGTGTGAATATGACTTCCAAATGCATGAGTAAAATGTCTCCATTGGACATCAGGCTAAGGACATGGAGACATGTAAATTAGTCTCAAATGTTGGCAACAACGGGTCTAAAGTTCTAGAAGATATGGATTTCGACCCGATCTCGATTTCTCCAAGCTTAAAAAACAACATGGCTGATTGTGAGACAATGGATCAAGCATGGAAAGGGCATGTGAACATAGCAAAATATTTGTCATCACCTTCTGTTGCTGAATGTGGGGACCTTTGTTCTAGAACCTATGCAGAATCTGATTATAGTGAAGGTGAAGGTGAAAACTATATTCACTATGAATCAAGTGCAGGTCTTCGTTTCTTTTCTTTGGAGCATGCTTCTTGTAAGAAGGTTCTTATAGGGCTAAAATTTCAAGCTGACATACCTGTATGTAGACCTCATGCTTGGGTGTTTCTATCTGATGCCTATGATAAAACGTCATCCCAACCATGTCAAGATGTTAACCGAAACGATGATGAAAAATACTCTAGGATTTGATTGGAAATCGAGTGTGGCAGACTTTAGGCATCAATACTTACATTGTCAACTAGAGAGACCACAAATAGATGCTTCATGGGCCCGATTTTTAACAAGGAAACAACAAAATCCCTAGTTGGGTGGAAGGTAAGCATGGTTGGCGATACAAGGAGCAACATAGAAAATGTTACAGAAGTTGTTAATGATGAAAACATTCCCAAGGCTGATTTGATGGCCATACAGGATGAGACTTTGTTATTTTCCATCGATGGTTCACACTGCAAAGCTCAAGATCCAACAAAAACCCAGAGGCACAAACTACATGAAGTTTATGCCAGAGACAATGCCCGTAGAGTGGTTTGGCCTAAACCACTTGTTGGTAGATCGAAGGTCAAGATTTATTACAGGGGCATCCTCCCCAATTTTCCAAAACCACCAAAGTGTTGTCGTAAGCAGTTTACTGTTTGGGTCAGTGATGTATGGATGAAAAAAAGGTGATGTCTCACTTCCAATTTCCAATTGTCGATGTAGCTCACCACCAGCACACACTGCCTTTTTACCTTTGACATAGGTGCCATTATATCCGGGAGGCACACAAGCATATTTTTTGTTCCATTGCTCATATACAAGATTTACACTCCAAAATCTGATTTTATATATTGTTAGTATGTAAAGAGGATGGGATATCGTTTT